>PVKZ01005212.1:0-57008 GCA_004027375.1 Macroglossus sobrinus
AAAAAAATAAATAGAGGCAAGACTGGTTTTAAACAGCATATGCTACAGAAAACACATTGTTGATGAGTAATTTGTCAATCCTAGTATTTCTTGCTTTTGTCTATGAGGTAAGAATAACTAGTCGGGGGCATACGTGCTATTGATTACTTTTCTTCAAGTAGGTTTTCTCATTTGATCACATGTGGATTACACTCTTTTTTTCTGACGTTTAGATTAGTTTATAATCAATAACTATTTAGAAATAAAAGAAAAAAATTCTGCACACTTGGTGTATAATATCTTTAGGATTCAGAGTCAATTAGCTATTAACATGTGCCCCAAGGATAAGTGAATTGCTGGAAAGAAAGAATATCTCATTCAGTTTCTTCATCAGGTGTATGAGTGTCCATTTCCCCTTAAAGTAGTTTTGTAAGCTTTTATTTATTTTGTTTTACTTTATTTTATTTTATCTTATTTTATTATTTTATCTTATTTTATTATTTTATTTATTTTATTTTATTATTTTATTATTTTACTATTTTATTTTGTTTTATTATTTTATTTTATATTAGTTCTGTGAGCTTCTAAAATGGGAAGGCTGCCACATAGCCATTGCTTTTTTCCCCAGTAGCTATCTTTCTTTCGAGAAACAATAATTAATTCTTTAGTTTCTCTTAACATTATAAAGGGCTTTTGTTACCACAGACTAATTGCATTGGAAAAGTAGGCCATTTCTGGCAAAATTTAAGTTTATAGATAATATCAGAAATGAAATAGATCATTAATTCTTTTTCTTTTTTTTTAGTTTTCTAATGAGTAAAAAGAAATCCTCTGTATGTAACTCTGAAACATGACTTAGGGTATTTTTAAAATTCTACATTTATCTTTAAAAGTTGTCTCTTAAAATTTCGAATTATAATTTTATCTTTTACTCATTCGTTTATTCATTCAAAAATTGGTTTTCAACACTTACTGTATAGAAGAATGTCCTCTAATTTCTATGTCTTAGTTCACATATATCTGTTCCCAGCCAAAGCAATTTAAATTGAAGCAAAAGGAATGCCTGATCATCTGTCTAAACTTCTCAGACTCTCTTTGATTGTCCTGACAGATTCACTGATGCCTCAGCTCATTTGCCCCATTTTTCTTTGTCGCAGGCATGTGATAGCTCTAACATGGATTGTAGATTACCGAGGTAAATCATGGGAAAGGCCTCTCATTCGGTAAGGATATGGCAAAGTGCTTCAATCAGTCCAAGCTTGTGAGGATTTTTTTTTTCCCAGAAAACCATTAATATTTAGGGAATGAAAGAGACTTTTTAGAACCAAATTTATGTGATACTCTAGAGCTAGAAAAAGCAACCAGAAAAGAGAAGAATTTTATTGCCAAAAAAATAAAGAAAGAAACAGTACATAATCAGATTAGGAAAAGCTGGATAGAGGGGATGGAGACTGAAATGGGAATTTGTTCAGTTTTTAGACTACAAATATTCTTTAATTTCTGGAGTTTATCCTGTTCCTCTCTTGCCACACCTAGTCACACCCTAGCATGTGAATCTATTCTTGATACCTTTTATACATGAAATAAAGCAGTATTTGTCTTTTTTTTTTTAGCTTAGCATAATATCCTCAAGGTTTATCCATGCTGTCACATAACACATAACGCAAGAAAGATTTCTTTTCTTGAGACTGAGTCATATTTCGTTGTGTGCATGTCACACCTCATTCTCTCTATCCTTTCCTCTGCCCGTGGGCATGTCTTTCGTTTCCACGTCTCGGATGTCGTGAAGAGCGCTGTGAAGAGCGTGGAAGGGTTGGTTGTGTGGCAGGGGTTCTGTTTTTCATTTTTCAAGGCGAGCCAGCATTCCAGTTCCTCCGCATCATTGCTACGTGTTGTCTTTGTTTCTTTTTGTAATAACCATCCTGACAGAAGTGAGGCAGCATCTCATTGTTTAAAGCCTGAAACTGTACATTTCCTAGAAGAAAACCCAGGGGAGAACCTTCATGACATTGGTCTTAGCTACAATTTTGTGGGTGTAACACCAAAAGCTCAGGCGAGAACGGACGAGGGGGACTTTGTTAGACTAGGGAGCTGGGTAGCAGAGGACACCATCGACAGAGCGACAGAGGGTCTACAAAATGGGAAAACGGTTGCAAACTAAAAATCTTCTAAGGGGTTAATCCCCAAAATATATAAGGGACTCATATAACTCAGTAATAAAAAAAAAATCTAATAACCTGATTTTTAAAACGGGCAAAAGATTCAAATAAACATTTCTTTAAAGAAGACATACACATGCCCAACAAGCATATAGAAAATGCTCAGCCTTACTAATCATCAGGAAAATGCATTTTTTTTTTATTAAAGTATTTCTTACTGAATGTGCCCTGGGAATCAGACACAGTGCCAGGTGCTAAGCAGAAAAAGATGAACAGTACATGTCCCAAAACAGAAGGAGTTTCGATGTGTTTTCTCCCTCAACATTTTCAGAAAAAAAAAAAAAAAAAAAAAACGAAATTGAATTGTAAAAAGTGGATTTGTCAAAGTTATTTAGTTTAACGTTTGTTGATTTCTCTCTAAAGGGAAACTTTCTAAGAAGACCCTAAGGCTCCAGCTGTGTGATACCCAGAATGAAACTACTGAGCAAAATGCAGCTGCTTCTGCTTGAAATTTGACTGCCATGAGAAAGAATGACAAGTTCAAGGTGGAGTTAGCCTGACGGCCACGCATCAAGGGAGTGTTCTGTCTTTGGCACATCTGGACCATGTCCTAGCAGGGGAAGCCATGACAAAGGTAGGTGAATACCAAACCTATCTCATCTCATTTTAAAAAAATATTCTCCATGATCCTCCATGAAGAAATGCTGAGTGTGTCTAACTTCACAAAAGGCAGGCACGAGCAGGCCTTTGTGGGCAAACCTGGGCTCAAGGTGTCTCTGAACATCCTGTGTGGTGACCGAGAGCCCTGTTGGAAGTAGAGAATGAAGTTTGGCATTGAACTTGAGTGAGCGGGCAGGTGTTTTTGGTTTTGGGAATTTGTCTAAGACGATTAGGAAAGCTGGTCTTTTAAAATGGTGTAGTCAACTTTTAAACCTGAGTGAGAGGCTCGAAACTTCTGGACTTGTGGTACCTTCATCTTCTTGGTGATCATCTGTGTGCACACAGGTGGGCTGCCGCTTCCCAGGAGGCAGGGTGTGTGCATAGCAGGACTTGAGCAAAAGTACACAGATGAAGACACCCGGCGTGGGGGAGGGGTGGAGTCGGAGGCGTCCTGCAGAGGCCTTGGGGATACGATGTGCTCAGCAAATGAGCAGGCTGGTGTTGGAGGCAGGGATGGGGACAAACGCAGGGCAGATACTCTGGTGGCCTCAGCCAAAGAATGTCCTAAGATAATCACAGTGAGCGCAAACAGAAAACAACCAAAAAAAAAAAAAAAAAAAAACAACTTGAAGCCAATCAAAGAGAATAGACTTCGAGAAAAGGCAGAAAGAAGCCCGAAGGAAAAACTGTTTTCTCCGATGTATAGAAAAATAATTCAGAAATATAGTAGAAGAAATTTTCTCCGGAGTCCTGTATTAATTGAATCTACTGATTAAAGGGCTAAAGAATAGGGGTAAAGGTATTCATGGTTCATAGCAAATCAACTGATGTGTCTAAAATTCACACACGGTTGAAACAATAATGACAAAAATAACTTCAAATTTAGGTTTCTGAAAATTCTGTTTCTTAGCCTTAGAAATTTTTTTTAAGAAATCATTATTTCTTAGAGTTAACAGAAATTTAATATGAGTCCAACAATTTGTTCAACATTGTACCAATATCTTTTACTTGTACCAAATTCAAGTTAAATAAAATTAAATGTAATGCTTTAATTGAATTAGTTTTGTATCATCAGATATATATCTTCATATTATCGTGTCTGTTTTACTATCTGATTTTTCATCCTTCTCTCTGGTTCTAGTCAGAGGATATTCTAGGATGACATTTGGATAACATCAACCATGACATTTATATCTCAAGGGATAATGGGTGATTTTAAATTTCTTCTCGCTACTTTCTGTATTGCAAGGAAACGTTTGAATGATCGTACTGAATGCAATATTTCAAAATTAATACACTTCCAAAAGTGTCTTACTTTATTATGAAGCAGAATTCTCGTCTTGTTCGATCTAATGGCACAAATAAAATTGAACCCTAATTAGTTCATTTATAATTTAATGTTTATTACTTTACATTTAAAAAGTATGTACAGATTGTCTCGGAATCGTGTGTGTGTGTGTGTGTGTGTGTGTGTGTGTGTGTGGCTTGCTGCACCTGGGAAAATTTTTTTTATGCTTTTTTATCTGATCACTAATAACAGTACTTTCATTCTCTACAATATTAACTAACCGGCAGAACCCAATTATTTTCTTCAGTTACTAGATGGAGGCTTAATTACTAATATGCTGGGTCCCCCGATTCTCTCTGGCCTTGTGGTGTGAATGCACACCTCTCCAGCAGGTTCGGGATGTAATTACACTGCCTCTGCTTAAAATACACGATGCTGTGAAAAATACCTAAATGTTGACTGCATATAAGCCCTTAGGTGACTCCAGTTTTCTAGATTTATTTGTGTGATGGACACACATATTTTCGTAGCTATTTTTCCCTCCAGAGAATTGTAGAAGGCCTGAAAATGATTGCTGACACTCAGGTCTGACTCAGGAAAGTGTAGAAAGAGGAGAAAAGGCCCCAGAAATGAAGTCCCCATTGAACCCCGTGAAGGAAGGCAGTAAATGCTTAACCACAGTTTAGTGGCATTCAAGCTGCCCGGTGACACATCTGTCACTTGCCGTGACGCAGTCCTCTCCCTGCCGCCTTGTCTTTAACTGAAGAGCATTCATCCTCTGAGGAGCCACTGCTGGAAGGGGCCATGAGCTGTCAGTCACTACTTTGGAAATGAGTAGAAAGAGTTTCTTCTGACCTTGTGCAAATCCGTGATGAGGTCGCCTTTTATGTTTGGGTCTCTTCCAGTTTGTCATGAAGTACTTGTTTTTCATTTTTTTCTTTGGAATTTGAAATTTGATTTACAAAGACGGAAAACAGGGAAATCCACCCATTTACAACGTGCAACCCCAGTCGAGTTGAGCACCGTGGCTGCGTGGGTAGGACCCCAAATCCAACAGTCCTAACGAGAAATGTACTTCAATTATATGCAAAGGTGTGAATTAAATGTCGTAACAAAATGTAATTTTGTTAAATTGAGAAAATAGAAGTGTAGGCAGGCTGTGTATAGTATCATAGCCTCACGATGAAATTAAACTAAGTGATCAAGCAAAGCAATAGTCTTGGAGGCGTACACATATATGGAGCCAGACGATACACTAGTTTTGAAGTTTATCCTCGGAAGAAGCGAAAATGCCTTTGGTCCTAAATCGGGTCCCTTTTCTCCTATATGTTTCTCAGTAGGTCCTGGTGCAGTCAAGTGCCTGTGCCCTACAGCAGCGACCTTGATAATACACCCTGAGACTCTCAGCCTTGGTGGGTCGGCAGGGGTCAGGGGTAAAAGGGAAGCGAGGTTTTATAAAAGAGTAAATATTTGGATATTATAAGAAGAAGAAAATTGTTCTGCAAACAATAGTTACTAAAAAAACCCTGCAAAACATCTGAAAGCAAGCCCAGGGAATGTTGAGAACCTCTTGTTCAAAAATATGAAACTGTGAAAGCGCTCTGCACCCCGAATTCACAGAGAGAAACACAGGCATCCAGTCTGGGCAGACTCCAGAGCGAAAAGAGAGCAATCCTGCCACAATTATAAAGCCAGCAGATTTCCCAAGAGCTCTTTTATTTACCTTGATGATTAAATTTTATTTAACTTGATAATTAATTTACCGGGTAATTTAATTTACCTGGAAAAAAAATCCCTAAGAATAAACAATGCAGAGCAATAAGGGGATTTGCCTTATTAAGTAGCACGGCGCATTATGTATCCAGGGATATTAAACATTACAAGAGTGATGTAAAAACACGTGAGCCAATCATTGAAGCATAGTATATAACATTAATAAGTCATGTGTGTGTGTGTGTGTGTGTGTGTGTGTGTGTGTGTGTGTGTAAGTAATTTATCATAAAGGAGATATTTCAAGACAGTTATAATAAGGGAATCATAAAAAAAAAATTCCAGAAGCATCCAAGTGGTAACCATAAAACAGCATGGCTAGACATGTATTCTAAGAAAATAAAAAGAATTTATTTTAACATTAAATTGGAAAACAACTTAGCAAGCAGGTCACAAAAGAGAGTATTTCTCTCTATGGCAAAAACCATCAAGGAAACAAGTAAATTCGGCATCAAAAAAATGTGCTTGAATGTGACAAAGTCACTGTAAAATTAAAATGGAAACTTTATAAAGACTTAAGAAACTTTGGCAGCATGTATAAGGCTACAGGACTAATATTTAAACTATGTTTAAAAATCTCTGAATGTATTAAAAAGATGAAAATCCAGTAGACGACGCAGCCAGGAGTAGAGACGGAATCCAGGGGTGAAGGACCCACACACACGCAGTGTCCGACCCCTTGAGAGCTGGACGTGTAACACAACACCGAGATACAATCTCCATCGGACAAGGCTTGCAGAATTGAAAAACACAAGACTGGCACCATCGAATGTCGTTGGTGACGAAGGGACACAATCGTCGTCATCCACTGGCTGACGGGTTTGGTCAGTCTGCAAAGAACAGCTTGAGTGTTGATTGATGAGGTCGACGTGCCTTACTCTTGGCCCATCATTGTCTCTTAGGATTGAGTGCCAGTCACAAAGCCTTTTGGGGTACCTTTGTACTTGATATTAAAATACAGGGGAAGAACACCTTGACGGCCACCACGGGGGGTGGTTTCTCTGTCCTCCGGCTGTATCACGAAGTGCTGCGGCACGCTCTCCACATTGGTCAATCCTCCGCCAATTCTAGAAGCTTCCATGGCAGCCATGCTACCGTGTGGCATCTGTCTTCCTTGAACTCTAAAGATAGCATTTCCAGAGTTTTATTTGAACATTATAAGTACATATGAATATATGTGTATGTGTATGATATATACAAATTTATACATTTAAGTGTATAAACATTTATATATACAAATGTAAATACAAAAAAATAATTTTGTTTTATATATGTTTTTCTAAACATAAGATATTTTACTAGCTATATTTTTTATAGTTTGCATTTTGGGGGTTATTAATAGTTTGTGGAGATATGCCTATGATAACGCATACAATTTCCCCCTTATTTGTTGTATTAACCTTGGTTTAAAAGATCCTTATTGTCTGTAGGCACAAGAGAGTGACATCCATGTGTAGGCGTACATGCATGCACGCATGTGTGCTTGTGTCTGTTGAGTCATTCATTTAGCAATGCATTATTTTTCAATTTAAAATAATTTGGTTTAATTTGTTAAACCAAACTTGAATTTCCAGGATAAACCCATATCAGTCATGTGTGTTTTCTTTATTTGTTTTAAGTAATAACGTAGTTTGTTAGTTTGTTGTTTAGTGTTTTTGTCCTCACTCGTGAGAAAGAGATGACCTCAGGCTTTCTTTTCTGGCCCTGCCCTCAGGATTGGCAGCCATATTTTAAAAGCCATCTTTTTTGTATTTTCCATTTGATTTAACAGAGGTTTATGCTAATGTCCTATTCGATATGTTTATTTGCTCATGCCACTTATTTGTGACATAATACTGATAGTATACTTTTTCATTCGGTTTTAATAATAATTATTATTATATTGATATTAGCCCTGACACTCTTATTTAGTAGAGATATTATTATTTATTCAGCTTTGACCCCGAGCACAAAATCTTTGTTCTTGTGAGTTCATTCATTCCCTGTAACGCTAATGAGCTGTACTAATGTCACCAGCAAAACAGAATAATGAGCAAAGGGCTTCACCCAGCAAGATGCCGGAGTAATTAATTATACCAAGTTAATTTGAAGAATTAACTTGGAAACTAGGCTTAAGGTGCTTATGCTCCCATACATGTCTTTTTAATTGCTAAGCTTTTTATTGGAAATTTTGCTTTATCTCTGTAAAATAACTAATCTAGTTATTTTAATGAAAGTGCTCTATAAACCCGTAACCAAAAACAGAACAATAATTTAGCATCTTGATCCATTTATTATTTTAGTTAATGAAAAACACTGACAATAAAGCCATAAAATATGAAATAAAATGGAGAGCAAAGTCTTCTAACTAGACATTGTTCCAGCAGTGATAAGGTCATTCTCCCCAAGCTTCGCCAAGATGCCTCATATGTGGCTTTCAGTGACACTTACTGTTTAATTAGGATTTTTGTGACTCAGCACTGTGAAGCAGCAGTCAGATTCAAAGTATTGAGAATGTTCCAGGTCTCCCTGACGTATGAATAGCGCTCCAGTGGTTCCAAAGAGGAGAGAAATTCACATGAACCGCACATGAGCGTCACCTAGAGATGCGCCATCATTTGTAGATTCTGCTAAGAAACCACCTTCCAGAATGCTCGCAGCCCAAGGCAGAGCCAAAGCAGAGAGACAAGGAGGGGAGGCCCTACGGGGCCGCCGAGATCTCGGGGTCCCCTTTCGCCCCCGTTTCTGTTGCGGACAACTTCACGGCAGGTCCCGAAGGGACTAGAAGCTGCTGAATCTCATGTGTTTCCCCGCCTGCAACACAGGAGGGAGCTGGCCGTGCTGACACAGGAAGCAGCAGTGGGATGGAAGCTTCTGGAAGGCAGCAAGGACGCCCTCCCGGTGGTGTCGCCAGCACCCGGCAGGCACGGCGCTGTCACCTGGCAGGTGCTCAGTGCGTCTCAGCTGCAGGGGTGAATGATGTCAGTCCGGGCGGCGGGGTCTGTGCTTGTCACCGCCTGGGGACCGCTTCCTGCCGCCACACTGGTCACACAGTCAGAGCCTGTGACGCGGGCAGGTGGCGGCCCCGTCATGCTTTCCCAACAGGACAGAGGCCTTCCCTGGTACGTGTGACCCAAGGCGCTCGGCGTCAAATTAGGATTTAAACATCATTGTCCCAAATGGAATTATACATGGATGAGAGAGAGAGAGAGAGAGAGAGAGAGAGAGAGAGAGAGAGAGAGAGAGAGAGAGAGAGAAGGCAGACAGAGCAGAGTGCCTGGCCCCTGACAGGTGAACTTGACTGAGCTTTTTTCTCTCCTGCTTGCTCAGGGCAGTGACAGCTGCTGTCTAGATCGTTTGTCCTCTCTCTGAGTTCCAGCTTTTTAAAACCACTCCACCCATCGCATCGGTTCTAACCAGATATCTAAAGGGCCCTAAATTGACACCTGAGCTTTCTGATGCCCTGTCGGGAATCACCGAGGACAGCTGGGCTGACCCAGGAGCAATTGACCCACGCCCGGCACTGGCTTCAGAGGGCGGTCAATCTCAGCATCCGTGGCCCCGGTAGAGACAGCACCACTGAGCTGGGACGTCCCGGGGTCCCATCCCCAGCCCCCATCACGGCCCCCATCACAGCCCCCATCCCCGGCCCCCATCCCTGGCCCCCATCACGGCCCCCATCCTCGGCCCCCACCGCAGACATGAACTCGGACTCGAGGGCCCTTCCTGTGGCTCCCGCGGCCCGACGTCGCCGTCAGCATCTCCCGCCCGAAGGCAGCACTGACCACAGCCCGAGACGCAGGCCCCGCTCTGTGGACTGCGTCTGTCTGCGGGTCTGTGAACCACGCAGCTAACAAATCACCTGTGCGTGTCGTGTGTTTTGCAGGTCGACTTTGAAACGATAACTGACAGATCTGCTCTAATATAAGAAAACGCTTCGTGCTGAACGCGTCCTAAGCTGAAGGTGACGAACATGTGTCCCTAACTGGAGCTGAGAGAAACGCAGAAACACCCACGTTGAGCCCATCTCGGTTCTCGGCAGCCACGCACAGGTGTCTCAGCTACCAGGTGAGCACGGGGTTCCGGGAGCAGGGACCCCAGTGGCCGGGGCGGTGGGGACAGGTGGCCCTGAGCTCAGCGTAAGGACCGTGGGGCATGGGGGGGTGGGGATGGGGTGGGATGAAGAGAGCTTTGCTCTGAGATGGAGTCGAGTCTGGAACATTCGTTCACACGGTAGAAATAGGCTAAGTTTTTTAACTTGATCTGGTAGGAAATGAGATAACTGCTTGAAGCCTTACCCTCAGTGAAGCCACGACGAGAAAAAGAACATTTTAGCCAGCTTCTCTATGTTCTAAGTTGTGCAACTTGTTGATGTCTATAAGATGGGGAAAGACTTCTTAAAAATACTGCCCTGTATTTTTTCCGTGGTTTTATCTTTTACGTTCTCACCTCGTATTCTGTCTGGAGGGTTTTCTAACGACTTTCAGCTGGCGCTCAGATCTCATTTTATTTTCTTTATGAGCTGAGCAAGTTTTCCCAGCCTAGCGATCTTGAGTCCCAGCTCTAGACATCTGTGTTTTGCAATCTAGAAAAATTCTCTTTTTCACGCCGGTCCATTTCTCAGTATCTTGGAGAGTGCCAGAGTGTGGCTTTGTAATATCGTCTAGACAGTAGAATAAGCCCTGTCTTTTTCTTTTCCAGAATTGGTTGATAAATCTAGAGAGATTTTGTACTGTCATAAATTTGAAGACTGTCCAATCCACCCCCAAATCTTTTAGGTTTCTGTCAGAGTCACATTTTTTTTTTGCTATTGTTGTTTGGTTTGGGAAGGGTAGATGTCATTACAATGTTTGTGCATCATTTATTTACTCTTTTATTTCAATTGGAACTTACTCTCTAAAGAGCCAATAAACCCAGGGTAATTCCTGGCTGTGTTATAATCTAATGTTTATACAAACACTATCTTCTTGCGTTTTCTAGTTACATTTTCTAAGTTGACTTAGATTTGTTTTAATCTTTGGAGGCACTCTGTATGCACATCTTATCATTAGCCTTTCTGTTGATTCTTCTGAGTTTTATATATATATTTTAAAAATCCCCTGCTGATAATGATGTTTGCCTTTTTTCTCCTTTTCTTTATGATGGTTATTTATTTTTATTTTTATAATAGTTTTGAGTAAAAGTATCTAAAATGAAAATCTTTATAGATTTGGTACATTCTAATTGAAAAAAATAACAGAAATGAGGCAAGTGATCAACCAGGAATTTATATTTGTTTCCTATATAATTGACCGTTGACTTATCTAAAATATCCAAGTAACTCCTAAAATCAACATGAATAACGAAACATGATCAAGTAGATAAGTTGTCAATAAATCTGAAAAGGCGAACCATAGTTTAAAAATACCCAATAAGTTTAAGCATCATCTCCTTTACTTAACAATGATCAGAGGACAGTATATTAAAAATTGAAATAACACTTTATATCCCCCTCTTGCTAAATGCAAACAAAGTTTTAATACAGCAATTCTGAAGAAAAATTCAAACATTTGATAACTGGACTATATGTTTAACTTAAAACCCAGTGGTTCCATCACCGACAAATATACCCAAAAGGAGTTCTGAGTGGATAATTTATTGTGCATAATGGAAAAAAAGAGGTGCTGAAAAATAATATCCGATTTATAGCAGGCATAAACCATGAGCACCCCAATTAAGCCTTGATATCGGATTACTTTCCTCGTGGAAATTCATGCACATTCCAAAGTCATCTAAAGAATGCGAATTTCATTATTGTTTGTAAGAAGGAAAAATGAAATAGTCTAGACCCATGAATACATGAATGAACAAATAATTCCTGATATCATGGGACAATGCAAAGCAGTACATGTTACGTACATATCAGTATAGATTTCAATTCGCAATGAAAATGTAACACGATTTTACATATGAGTTATATATTTATATGAAATGTGTGAATCAAAAAATTGCATCCTCTGCTCAGTAGTTACATATACCTAGTATCTTAGTCTACTCGGCCCCCAGAACAAAACCCCATGGACTGGATGGTTGAAACAACAGACGTTGATGTCTCACTGTTCTGCAGGCTGGAAGTTCAAGGTCAGGCTGGAAGTTCAAGGTCAGGCTGGAAGTCCAAGGTCAGGCTGTGGGCACAGTCAGGTTCCGGGGAGAGCCTCTTCCTGGCCTGCAGATGGCCGCTGCCTTGCTGTGTGCTCGCGTGGCTTTTCCTCGGTGTGCATGCTGAGAGAGAGAAGAGAGATCTCTCTCTCCATCTTTTTATAAAGCCAGCCATCCTGTCGGATTAGGACCCTACCATTATGATCTCACTGAACTTTAATTACCCCCTAGAAGCCAGTGGTCACCTGTGGGTTAAGACTTCAACATATGAATTGGGGTGGGCGGGAACATTAAGAGCATAAAATGTAAAAAGTTAATAGATTTATATTTGTTTATCATAAGTTTCTTTTATGAAGGGTTTTTAGGTAAAGTCACTTATTGAGTTATTTACATATAAGTATATAGTACATAAGAAGTAGATTAGAATTACATACATTTGAATTACTACTCATGTAGAAAAGGTAATAAAATTAAGATGCAGATGAAAAGGGGGGAAAAAAGCAAGGCTGTCTGTAAATCGATGGAGGACTGGGTACCCCATACGGAGAAATGTAATCGATGGTATGAATTCAATTCTATACCAACAAGGGCAAGCAGATTTTTAATATAGGAATTTAAAAATCTAATAGTATGAAAAATGGACCACGTGCATGCATATGGGTGGAGAGGAGTATGAATGAGGGTAAGGATAAACTAAAACTATTATTAATAATCTAGCAAGATTGAATTTCTGAGAACTTAAAAAAATTGTGATCTTATTTTCATTTAGTATCTACTTTAATGTTAAGGGGTAGAAGTAATACTTTGTAAAGGCCAGCTCACGTGCAGGGTTCTGGTCCACTGGGGTGGTGGCGTATCCGGTCATATTTGTAACTTTTGTCCCAGGTGATAATTTGATGAAGGTAACATGTAGCTAAACTAAAACTATTATTAATAATCTAGCAAGAATGAATTTTTGAGAACTTAAAAAAAAATTGTGCTCCAGGAGACTCATTGATGGTGAGATAACATTTCACTTCTAAAATCACCAGAGGGACATACTCTCTTCAAGGCAGGACTCTCGTCAATGTTTCAAATGACCGCCATATTGTCACATCCAGTGGTTACTTCCCCGTCCTCATCTTACTCACTTTTGACACAGCAGAACTCTTCCTTGAAAAAATGTTCTCTCTTGGGTTCTGTCACAAAACACTCTTCAAAAATTGTTTCCCCCTTATCTCCTTATTTGTTTCTTCCCAATCCCACTTGCTGGCTTCTTATCCCTCTTCCAACCTGCCTGGGGCCGCCCTTCTCCGTCTCTTCCCTTCTCTGCGTGGTTCAAATCCATCACAGGCCAGTGGCTCACGAACCTGGAACCCTAGGCTTTGACACACGAGTGCACACCTGCTCTGTCCTTGGACGTCAGAGGAGTGGACCGCAGTCGACGCATCCCACGTGTGACTCGTGACGCAGACACCGGCCTTTTCCTCTGTTCGCCCATCTGAATGACACAGCATCTGCTTCGCTGCTCAGATCCCACCCTTGGTTCCCCGTGCATCACGCACCTGCTTCTAGCCCTCGGTCAGGCCCCGAACTGACCATCTTTCTGCGTCCTCGCTGCTGTCTCTCTGGTCCCCCATCTCTAACGCAGACCCCACAGCGGGAAAGGCTCTCTGCTTCCACTCTTGCTGCCCCTGCAACCTCCCTCCACGCGGCATCCGGAATGACCTTTGGAAAATGTTAATCAGATCGTATAATAATTCACCAGCTGAAAAGCCTCGCAGGCTGCTGATCACGCTTAGAATGAATGGCTACCTCACTCTTCACCATGGCAACCACAGGTCTGGGACAACGGGCCCCCGTCTGCCGTTCTGACCTTCGCTCGCTTCGTGCTCCGCTGATGTCACCACATTCCAGGCACATGGCATCTTCACACGTGTCAGTGTGGCCTTAACTGCCCCAGTCCCTTCTGCTTGGGGTTGTCCCCACCTGGAGCCTATGTGGCAGGTTCTGACATGCCACTCAGTTCTCAGGCCACAGGCTGCCCCTGAAGAGGGGTCTTCTCAATAACTCAGTCTAAGGCAGGCCCCTCAGCCCCTTTCCCACGTTTAGGCTGCTCTCACGTTACCCGGATGTGTGTGTGGTTTTTTTTTCGTATTATATTTTCCCTTTATTTTGCCATCATAAATATTCTGTTTACTTTTCAAAGTTATTCGTGGTCTCCTTCACGCAGCAGAATTAAACTCCCTAGAGACGAGGACTCGGCCTCTTCTGTTTATTAATATATTCCTGTTTCCTAGATGGGTCCTGGCAGGTGGAGAAACGTACGGATGCTTTCTTGGACCAGACGTGGCTCAGAGCGACACGTTAGGTCACTCACGCTCTGAACGGCCCCGTGCAGGAGATGTGATTCGCTGTCAGAGCTAAGGGCAGACAGCTCAGCTGCCAGAGAACATGCTGCTGATAACAAGCAGCGCCGGGATTTGAACCCAGTCCATCTCCGCCTGAAGCCCACACGCTACCTGGTGCATTGTGGCTGTCTTTAAGCATAAGGACCTGGGTTGACAGAAAGAACAAGTAGTGGGCTCTTATTCACATTATCGCTTTTTATGTCCCTTCTTATTTTACGACTCAGCTCAGATTTCTGAGGCTCCTCAGTGGTAGATGCTGGAAGTTTCCATCCACTGGCGTGGGGAGCAGTGAACAGCGCATGAACGAAACAGCTAGAACTTGTTGATGAGGTGCTACATATGTATGCCAATTCTCCCACGGATCAGTGGACACGGTGAGAGCAGCAGTTGACACCCACCACCTCTGAACTTACCGGCCGGCATCTGGGAGGCCTGAGGCCCCCTGGCGTGTCCAGATCACCCGGTCTTTGAGACTGTTGTTCTGTCGATTTTCCTTCTATGTCATTTTTCTGTCCCTTGTGCCTGGGCTGGCTGGGAGTCGGGGGGGAAGCTCACCCCCGTTTCCTTCCAGAGATCAGCCACTGACTGAAGTGCGAGAGTGTGTTTCTTCTTGTCATTGTCCCGAGTAACCTGCCTGCACTGTCGCTAATCGCCCTTAATGCACGAAACCCGTAGGTAAATTCATGAACACAACCTGTGCCCTGTAGCTCATGATTTATGCTTCGTGCGTTAAAACACACGCTGTGTGGGCCATCTGTGCAGATTCGATGTCACTTTTAGATCGCACAATGGCAAGGAAGATGGGGGAGGAAATGACATTCCTGCTAACTACCGAACCATAGCAAAACTCCTGTGGGGCTGCTTGTCTTGGCAAAAGTCTCTGTTCTTTTAAGCCACCAGCTGATGACATAGATCATCATGGCGGGACACTCTCAGTTTGTCACACGGAGATGAGGCTGTGCACCTTTAGCTCCCGAAATAGAAATTTGCATCCTAAATGATATGAGAAATATTGAAGTACGAACGCTCACGGAAGAAAGCGTTCGCATGATCGTATGACAAAAGGCATCCTGATAGGCATAAATCTGTCTCCGCAGACTCGTTGGCTCCTCCTGAGCCTTGCCTTATTTCAGAGTACGTATGATTAGTCCCCTAGATGGGGTTCACGGCTCCTTCTGTATGTCGAGCTATTTATGAAGGATGTCGTGGAAAATGAGATAAGGTTAATGAGAAAAATATATAGCACCTACAGCGGCTGAACCCGGGAAGCGACACAACCGCATGTTGACAATAATCGTTTTCTTAAAGTATGGCCAGGGGAAGGAGGAAGATGACTGATGAGGAGCAAGTAAGGCAGCCTGGCTTCCTCCCCGAGCCCAGCCCCATGCATGTCACAGATCTCAGCGGTGCTCACTAACACGTCCAACGTGGCCATAATCTAACTGACGGTTTGTGATTAAGTCTTTCCTCTTCCGATTGGGGAAAAATGGGCAAAGTTAAAAAAGATGGACAAAGCGACTACTGTCCTCCTACGTGACACACCTTAGCTCCTTGTGAATTGAGAAATGAACTGCAGTACGAGGGTGTTACTCATTGGGAGCTCACCCATATTTCCTCATAAACACAGCATCACGTGTGGTAGTGACCCTGATCTGTGATATTTAACAAAGTCGAGGGAGAAGACCGAGGCCAAGGGATGTAAGTAAAGAGGAGGCCACCGCAGCGGGCTCCCTCATCTCCTGCACCCCAGTCGTCCCCCAGGCCACATCCAAGGGTGCCTCACTTCTGAAGAGGGAATAAACTGCTACCCAATGGGATGGGAAGAGAGCCAGGAAGTCGCCACACGACCTCAAGAGAACCAGGAGGGTGTCTGCCCAGAATGGATCATCACAAAACAAGACAGAGAGCTGAATACGCAGGCACTGGACACAGCAAACAGGCATCGTGGGGGACAGCAGGTGACATGACCACATAGAAGAAAACTCAGAATTAAAAAAAAATGTTCATACTTATTTTATGACATAAAACTCAACAAAATCATTCACACTGAAAGAAGCTCAGATATCAGATAGTAGGGAAATGAAATGCAAAGGAAGATTTCCAATGAGAGAAATAAAATTAGAATGAAAACCTCATGATGATAGGGGAAAATAATGAATCAGATCAAGTAACAGGTTAGTCTTATTACATATAAAATCACTAACCTAGAGGAAAGATTTGGGATAATAATAGAATATACATGAAAATAACAAATAAATTATAAAATATGAATAGAGATGGAAGACATATGGCAATTTTTATTCCTAAATGAGAGAATTCAGCAAACAAAACATACTCTTAAACATTAAAATTTCCTCCAAGAATGACAAAATACTGACTCCACTCATCAATCGATGACGTCATACTGCATGGATTTTGATTCGGAATGCCAAATGCCAGCACATAGTCAAGTTAAGTGATTAAATTCAAGCGAAGATTCTTGAGGCCTCCAGGGAGAACGTTAGGCTGGCCTCACTGTCTAGACCAGAGTATTAGCTGAGGGGCAGTATCTATAAAGTTCCAGGCGCGTGTGACATGGGGACACTCTGCAGATTCTCCACCTTTCAAAAGCCTTTTCTTCTTGTTCCAGCCCCAATCACTCCCCGTTTTATACATTTCTAGAGTATTTACTGTGATCCCTGTGCAACCGAGTTCCAGGCCACGTGGTATATTTTTTCGTTTCTGCCATCTCTACTGGGCCAACTAGGTCTTCCCTGTCTGTCTGAGTGGCGAGATGATATCTGGACAAGGACAGGGCCAGGGTCCCCGTGCTTTTTGGGTACCTGCAGTTTTGACTTGAACTGGTCCTTACCACATGATGCTATGGCCAGGATAATTCTGAGCTTAACACGTCCTGGGAATCTAATAAGCTCTCATCAAAATATATGAGGTAAGATAACATCAGGACCCAAATGAGGCATCCAAATACATGCACACTTGATTCGGATAACATGTGATTGGCTCCAGTCTTTATTGACAAGTCGATAGCATTACCCAAGGATTTTAAATTAAAAAATCATCTTTATTTGGGAAATGCTTGATTACATCTTAAGGCAGGTATATCATATCCCATTTTAAAACCCAATATTCAGCAAGGATGCGATTTTTATATTTGCTCGTGTATGGATTCTGAGCATGGTTTATGAAGGAAGTAAGAGAGAGAGAAGGTGTCACAAAATACGAATTTCCCCCTGGACAGTAAAAAAAAACATGCCATAGGTGTCACCATCACTTCAGATGTCTACAGCCTACAGTAAAAAGATGTTAAAATTCACAACGATTATAAATGATGAGTCTTTTTACTTATTAATCTAGATTTTCCTCCCTCGGGGAAAGTTAATCTCACAGATTTCAACGGGAAGCACATTTCTGAAATAAAAAAAGGATACCCCTTCATCTTCCTCAGAAAAGCTGTCACACGAGTCTCCACATGAGCAGAAACACTGACATTACTGCAGACTTGAGCTCGAAGGTGGTAAATGTTAACTGTACAAAAATAACCTATTTTTAATATTTTAAAGTTATTTCATTCTTTTTCGAGAAAAGACACTCGGGGCCATCAGAATAATATATTGGAAATTGCAGCATCTTCAAATAGTTAAGGTTTTTATTTCTGCGTTTTTCATACAAAATGAGATTCTAAGGAACGATTGAACATAGTCAACCAAACCAGTGATTTGATAAGTACCTACTATGTGCCAAGCGTTGCCTTGGATGCTGGAGTTACCCGAGTGAACAAGACTTCTGCCTTCTGGGAAATGAGATGTTGAAACTTGGAGTAGAGCTTAGCCCTGTTACGGGGAAGCACTGGTAACTGAGGGACGTAAGCAGAGCTGACCGTGCCCCGTCTGGAAATCAGAGGAGGGGATCCTAATAAAGTGCCATTGACACTGCCACCTGAACTGTGGGCGAAGGATGTGGGGGGGGGGGAGATTGTCCCAGGGAGAGGACACGACACAGGTGGTGCAAGGTCAGCAAATGCAAACCCTGGAGAGGGAGAGCAGTGACGATAAGGGAGGGAGGGCCGGCTAGTTGGCATGGCGACTTCAGAGTGATGGAGGCCGTTAAAGAAGTTAAGTTCTGTTATCATGTTCACAACAGTCTCGGTCACAGAGGCTAGAGAGACAGGGCTGGAGGCATGAGAGCCGGCTCCGTGGTCCAGGAAAGGGCAATCCCTGCCGAGAGTGGGGTGGGGAGAATGGATAGACGCGAGAGGTATCCCAGAAGTGGACCCCAACACGTCTGATGGTCGTTTGAGCTTCGGCGTGAGGTAGAAGCGAGGACCGGCGAGCCCACTTGGCCGCGCCGGGTGCACACTGAGAAGCCCACGGTGTCACTGCCATCACATCTGCACGGACGCGTGCGACAGTGGCAGGACCTGAGCGCCCCGTGATGACAGGGTGTGTCTCGGTTTCTACCTTGGGCAAAGGGACACTGATCCCGCTCCCCGTAAAGCAGGGAAATCGGGGTGTCTGATGGGTGGGTGTGTAGCGCTAGCACTGACGGGCAGAGATGATGAGGAGGGGACGCGACAGTCGGGGTGGGAACGGACCTGGACGCTGGCAGAGTGCATGTGCGTTCCTGCTGAGGGTACTGGCGTAGTAGCAGGTGTCTGAGGCTCTCAGCGCTCAGCCATAGTGAAAGCAAGAGCATCTCCTGAGACTGGACATAGCGCCGAGGGGACAGACAGGCCTTTGGAACGTCAACAACTGATGGTGAGGGAGAGGCAAAGGACGAAGGGGTGGGGTGAGGAACTGACACGGGGTCCACAGATGAGTCGGGGGAAGGGGCCAAGTGGCAGAGTCTGAAGAAAGGAAAGACCCCCTGGCTGTAATGACACAGGGGTGACCTAAGGTCGAGTGGCTCCATCGGGAAGACGGTTAGCATCCTAATGGTGGCGACTTGAGGATGGAGAAAGAGATGCAGAGAGAGAGAGACAGGACTGTGGTCAGGTTGAGGACATTCAGGTGAGTGGGACCGTAGCAGATGAAAAGTTAGAGAAAAGGGAGGTTTTAAAAATGTAAAACATGGGTAATATTTTTAGGAGGTTAAGCAAGCAAAGTCGAAGCAATTAGCTTCTGATCGAAGCAGTTACATCTTGCTCTGTGCAAAAACAGAGTGTGTCATCCGATATATCCTATTTCTGTTCACTAGAGCTAGCTCACGTCAAAAGGATATAAACTAATCAAGAAATTCGTCCAGGGAAGAAACTTTTCAGAGACATCCTGAACATTCCTATGTTCCCTAATGCAATTACTATTTTACCACTTTCTGGAGGAGTTTTCGTTCCATTTTCAATTTATCTGTTCAGTGGTTCATAAAACATTCATGTTAGTAGGATGAGAAACTTGGGTAGTGGTACCTATATTTTGGGGAAAGAAATCAGTCTTCTACCGCGTTCGTTATAAGAATCTGAAACCAGATTTCGAAGCAGTAGCTGGATTCTTGAATGGATGACTCTATTATACATTCTCAGCCTGGCAACGACATGGCCACGCTGCAAATACTTATGTGCACAGAAAAGTTCAAGTTTATACCTTGTTTTAAAATCTCTTCATTTATATGGAAAACTTGGGATTGATAAATAACCCATAGCTTTCAAGATCTTGGTTTTCACAAACATTCAGGTCCTTCTACACAGATAAAGTAACCTTTCTGTTGTCTGAAGTCCTCTATTAGATCCTGGTCTGAGAGTGTAATTTAGTGTCACTGGGGTTTACGTATTTGTCACATTTATGCTTGAACTGAAGTGCGTATATTTATTAGGTACTCCTTATTTTCAATGTGTTCATGATTTTCAAGGTACTATTAAATGACAGATTTGCTTAAATTTATCATATTATTACAGAGTTAGATATTTTGCTTTAATTACTGCCACGGACTGAGTAGTATCCCCACCCCAAAATTCATATGTTGACACTCTAAGCTCTGTGCGACAGCATTTGGAGACGCAGCCTTTGGGAAATAATTGGGTTTCGCTGAGGTGACAAGGATGGGTCCCCATGATGAGATTAGTGCCCATGTAAGAAGAGACACCGGAAGCCTTGCTTCCTTTCTCTCCATCACGTGAAGGCACAGCCAGAAGGCAGCCATGTGGGAGACAGTTCTCCCCAGAAACCAGCCCCGCTGGCACCCCAATATCGACTTCCAGCCCCCAGAACTGTGAGAGAATAAAACAACCGCTGTTTGAGTCGCCCAGCCTGAGCAGACTAATACAATACCTGACCACATGGGTCTCTGAACCCCAACTTGGGCCACAGAGAGAGGTCACGGCTGGTAATGCTGGGGCATGGTTTCTCCATTCTGACACTGTTAACATTTGGGTCATCCCATGGATTGTGGGACGTTTTGCCATTTCTGGCTTCTACCCGATAAATGACAGTAGTGTCCCCTTGCCCCGAGTTGTGACAACCAAAAGGGTCTCCAGACGCTGTTAGTGGCTCTCTAGAAGGCAGTATCTTCTCAGCTCATCCACTCCCAACCCCCGTTGCAAATCGTTGCTCTAGGTCAAGTTTAAAGCAAAGAAACTCACTTAGCTGAAATAATGATGTCTTCAGACTTCTATCCTGACATCTGTGAGTCCTGATTAGCACTAACAGTAAATACATATTATTTTAGAAAAAAAATGGTATGAAATGCAAAAATCATAACATTTAAACAGAATATAAGAACTAAAACACAACTTATTGATAAATTTTGACACTGAAAAAAAGATTTAAGTAGACTTAGAAATACAAATAAAATTGTATTTCTTGAGTACAATTCTCAACTGAGTTTTTACCAACTGAGACTACCATCCTGTTCAACGTCTAATTATGAAATGAGCCCAAATTGGAGAATTTCTTTGCTTTCACGATCATGTTTGCTATTTGGTTTTTAGAATGATAATCATCCCTGTCCTCTCCGAATCACACTGAAAATCTAGATGGGTTTGCAAGGCTCTGTTCAGTTCCTCTAAGTGTGCAAACCTATTCTCTAAAGAGTTTGAGGATGAAAAGCAACTATCTCGTGAAGAAGTAAGGGGGAAAGGTGAAGTGTTTATATAACCAGTTATATAAACTTCCGGTTATATAACCGTGGAGATTCCCAACTGTACGTCCGTGAACCACAGAAGGGTGTCACACCGTCTGAGTGACTAGCACTCAATTGTGACCGTGGCAATCAGAGGAGATGCTGGTTTTCCTAGTCCTGGAATGACAAGCGTGGTACACGTGTGTGCCCACAGCACACCTCACTAATTGCGCAGCCTTCCGCCAAGCCCAGGGGGCCACTGGATGCTCCGCATCGCAGGTGGCTTTGTCGGAGAAGGTGTGACCCACCTGCCTTGTCCGTGGTACTGTTTACTCATCCCTGCTTCCCCCGCTCTCCCTCCAAACTATTCTCCGCAGACGGTCAGCGGTCCTAATGTGCAAACCCAATGATGATGTTCTTCTCCTTAAACGGTCTCCACCCATCTGAGGATAAACACCCAGATCTTCAACCAGACAAGAGGGAGCTACACGCGTCTAGACCATTTCCTGCCTATCTCCTTGCTTCCCAAGTGAGAACTGAGTTCCCCAAATCCACACGCTCCTCTCTACACAGTTCGATGGTGTGAAACCAAGGACCCGTTTCTTCTAGCTGTAAGTTTTGGAGGGCTGAGAAGCAGATGTCAACTTTTTGGATAAATAGGAATGTCGAACCACATAAATATACATAGTAACTTGGATGAATCTCGAAAGAATGATGCTTAGGGAGAGAAAAAATAAAACATCAGTGATTTACATACTATGTAATTCCGTTGGTGTATCATTTTTAAAATGACAAAATTATAGAGATAGACAACAGGACAGTGGCTGCCAGGGACGAGAGCTATGGGAAGGCTTGTGGGCATCAAGGAATAATGCAAAAGACTTTCTCTGAGGTGATGTACGAGGCCTGTCTTGATTCTGATAATGATTAATCCAACGCATAAATACACTTAAATCTCATAGAACTATATATCCCCCCCTCCACTAAAAAAAAATGAGAGCCTATTAAAAGAAAACGAATGATCTCACTAAGGTCTGTGCCAGTTTTGATAGTATTATACCAACCTCAATTTTATGATTTTTACCATGAACGATAGTTACGTAAGCGATTAAGAGATTATCGTTGTGGGAAGTGGAGTGAAGGGCACCACGTAGGAAGTCTCTGTATTATTTTTGCAAATCCTTATGAGTCTTAAACTGTGGGAAAATCAAATTATGTTTTAAATTGTCCCAGAGCAAAGGAATGTCATTGGAATGTTATAAAATGTAATTCCTCATTTCAGTAGTATAGCAGCAAATTTTTTTCTTGATCATAATTTTTTCTTGAGCAAATTTTTTTCAAAGAGTAAAAATGTGTTATATATAGAAATCAAACAATTTTGTGCGTAGAAAATAAGATCTGGGTATTTTTAATACTTGTTAAAAAGACGAGAGATTATAAACACTTTATCATATTTATCATCTCAAGAAATTATCCAGGGAGAGATTGTTTCTAAGGAAAGGGACTTGAAAAATCTTTATAGATTATTTCATGAAAACAATGCATATAGTTCTTTTGAAAATAGTAATTTTAAATAACCTGTGATCATTTCTGTTGAAATAATTTGCAAAGGCTTTTCCTGATAGAAATGAAGAAGCTGTATCTAATTCTTTTTCTATCCCATGTCCTGAAGTAGTAATACCAGAAAATTAAATCCTTTTTGTTTTTTGAGCCACTTTTTATCTCTTGAACATTTTACAGAAAGTCTTTCTCTCTCAAATGTAGCCCTTCGTCATTTGCAACAAAGCTGCTGCATTAAATCAGCCCAGAGAATTGGAAGGTCTTGTGTGTGGTTCATATTTTCAATGTCTGTGCGTTGGCACACCCACCGGATGGTCCATTACTTGGGAAGCATCCAGCCTGTCTGCATGTGCCGTTTTAGGCACCTGGTACACCACCTGTCCCGCTGACACGCTGGCATCCTCCCATACTGCAGTTGGGTAGCACAGTGCTAGTGTTCACTAATGGGAGTTCACTGATTTCTCTTCAGATGCAAAATCTCTTCAGCCGACGTTCATGCGCCCTACATACCACTATAACGCATGATGGACAGAACAGCAAAATCCAAGCATGGCTTCCAAGCCTTCAGAGACACGTGCTGTCCAGAAAATTATTTTTATGTGCTAGAAACGGGCCTCTTCTCTTCACTCTCTTCTCCTGCAATGCCTATAAATAGCCTGTTTGGGCGCATTCGTTGGCCAAGTGGGAGAGAAATGACAGAGCACTTAATGACAATGTATAATTAGTGCTTAAAGACTAAATATAAATAATTAATAGATAGGCAATGAATGTGTTATTGCCTAATTATTAGGAATATTATTCACTTGATTCTTTTGGCATTCTAACTTTTTTTCTTTTTTTGGGATATCATGTCGTTCTGTCCCCCGTGAAATGTCAGCATCATTGTTAGGAAATTACGCATCTGGATAAGAAGCCCTTTCTTCTTGACCCTCACCAGCCCTCAAGGTCAGTGCGTGGCTCTGCACCCATAGTAATTGCTTCTAAATGGCAAGAAAATGGTACGGTTTTATCTCCCCATCAAATTAAGTGAAAGTAATTTTTTTATTTTCTATGTTAAAATTTCCCTAAACAAAAAGCTACTCATTTCTGAGGAACAGAACCACGAGGCAAGATGTCTCTATGTGGTGTTTATGTAAAGATGCTGGACTTTCTTTCTTCTTAAGTTCATCAAGCAGTGATCAATGTGTAATAGCCTCCTTAAAGCACATTAACCATTACCGATCAAAGGCACATTACACTTCCAGAGTGTCTCAGAGTTTCTCCTGCCATCTGGATGCTTTAACCAACCAAACCTCTGCATTTGTTAGTTGCCAAGATGCTCGTATCCTCACAGTCGCCTGAATGGCAAAGCTGCTTCTGAGCGTAGAAGGATGAAAATCCCTGGTCCCCACTCTCCTCTTTTACTAAATGATTATCTTGTTAGCCATCCTCTTCATCCTCTTGCATTCGGTATGATTTTAAGCGAAGGCTTATACTTAGGAAGAACTCCCATATCGATCAAGTTGAAACCAATGTTCACGTTTTTGTATCGACACCATCTGAGAATTCATGGAAAGGAACTAAGGAATCAGAGGGACAGTGTCCCCTCACAAGCAGCCTCTCACCTGACCCATCGGAGAGCAGGGGGGAGGTCCAGGGTATCAGGGGAGATGGCAGAAAGGAGCAGACAGACACCGAGAGGGGAGATGCCCGTGATAAATTAGCTCTAGTAGCTGATTCAGAACCTCGGTGCTTTGCACAGAAAAGTTTCACTGCTAGTGAGACAATAACTCCAAGGCATTTGTTGACCCAAAGGTCCAGGCATTTTTCATCTTGTCATGCTGTCACCTCAACACATGGCTTTGAGGTTGTCCCCGGTGGGGATAGAGGTTGAGAGAGAGTGTTCATCCGTAGGGCCCTCTTCCTGAGTCCCATCGGCCAGATCAGTCATCTGAATCTCTCCAAAATCTAGGAGGCTGGAAAGATGGGTGAAGTTACAGCTTTCCAAAGAACAAGGCACGTTTCTGACGCCTCAGGTGAAATGCTTTGTCTGGAGTGCTTCCAGCAAGTCTGGAGCCTCACCCAGAGGTCACCTGTGATGTGTCAGATCTATCCTCCTTCTCTCTCTGTTTCTGCTCTCTGTAAAGTGATCAGGCGAGGAAAGATGGCCATGCAAACCGGAAGCGAGATGACATTCTTCTCATTTGCGATAACTGCATCCTCTAGGAAATACCGAGATCTTCAGCTGAGGTTACACAAGGTTTGAAATCTAAGGACAGCAGACACAGTGTGGAAGGTCCGAGGAAAAGAGACAGTGTCTTTCTGAGCTTTGTTCATGGGTCCACACTTGAACTGAGTCTGGCCAGTACAGGCACATGTGATTTTTTTAAACAAACTCTCAGCTGTGTGTTCACTCTTATCTTCAGTTCTAGGAATCCGTCCTCCATTATTTGTTTAGCTCTTGTCCTTACTTCTTCCATTATCTCATCTCCTTTGGGCACTCTCAACAGATAGCTGTTAGATGATCTGTTCTTTCCTTATGTCTTAACTTTTATCCTGTCATGTTAATACTCTTTCCCTGCGTTCGGAGAAAATTTCACTTCCACTATCCAGCTCTCTCATTTTGCGTTTTCTGTTTAGGCTACCTATTACATTTCTATTTAATTAAAATTTAAAATTTTCAAATACCTGTATGAGACCTTTCTCTCTTGGACACAATATTTTCTTTAGTCTTTCTGGGATGATGATGATATTAATTCAAATGTCTACTGTGCTTCTTAGAAGCTTGTTTTTTTTTGTTTTGTTTTTTTTTGTTTCTTTTTTTTAAAGAGGGTAGACCCTTCAATTACTCTATTTCACTCTTAGGTCCATTTTACCACATCTCAAGGAAGCCTGTGGAGAAATGTCCACCAACCCATGTTCTAATATGACATTCACTTTGTACATATGTCGCATATTGAAATAGAAATACTATATAACCATTGTGTTTCTTTGCTCACGTTACACATTTATGTAGACGTATTTTAATCCATTTATGTTTCTTCTCACTACCTTCTGGTTTTCCTCATATATTTGGCGTATCTTTATTTCACTTGAGTCAGCCAGTCTTTTTATAAAACTTCTGTGTCCTTTTCATATGCAACACTTTTTTATTTATAGTTTGTGACCTAGAAACTTACATTCCATCAGTGTCAAGACTTCAAAACACTTGTTGGTATTGGATGATTTTCTCTCTTCTGACCCAGATTTGTACGCTGTCGTAGGATTTCTTCTGGGCCATTTTTAGAAATTTAGCTACAATCCGTACTCATTCTCAGCAGCCAACTTTTATCTTTCAACTAATTAGTACCTCTTTAACACCAGGTATCCGTGAGTGTGCACACGAATGGATCCAAGACCAGATATTCTCATGAGATATGCATTATTCCTAGCAGTGATGGGTATGACCAATGGCAGATACGACATTAAATGATTGCTCTTAAAACACTTGGCTACCTTGTGCCCCAATTTTTATTTGCTTACAATGTACCTTCAGGATGAGAGTGTTAAAGGGAAATTTGGTATCAACGCATCATCTGAGCGCACAGAAAGCACCCCTAAGAGTCTCCCAAGCCCTCCCAGCTTGGGCCTTCTGCATCTCCTAGAGCATACTCCTTTTTCCTCTATCTCAAAACATCCCAAGGCATCAGTTGATTAGAACAGGACTTGATGTCTCTCCCGTTTCTGCTTATCATAGCAGTGCTGTGTTGGGGTAGGGGCATAAGCTGGAGATGAACCTCCACTGACGTATTTATACCTGAGGCACCGTTAGAAAAATCACGTGCTTCTCATTGACTCAACTGCTTTATCTAACTTAGGAGGTAAGCTGGGCAATATTGTGAATTTTTTTTTTTTTTTTTTTGTGACAAAGCATAGTTTTAGGCTCCACCATGAATTTAAGCAGCCTTTTCTTGGGAGAAGAAATATACTCCAGATAATATTATATCAATTACAAGGTACTATTCTAATTTTTAAAATATTAAATATCTTTGAAAATCATGTTTTAGAATAAAATGCATGCAATAATGAAATTAGATTTCATTTTGATTAGAGATACACAGTATGTTGAATACCTATCTACTATTTGAATTCTGGCATATCAGAGAAAGGATACCAAAAACACAGCCATATTTAGCCAGGGCTGGCTACATAACTTGTAGGGACACGTACAAAATAAAAATGCACACTGCTTGTTCAAAAAGCATGAAAAAATATGTCAAGTATTAATATGTAAGTTTTTGTACCTTAGTTCCATACTATCTTTCCCTATTTTTGTCGTACTTTTGTATTTTTTAATGTTATTTTAATTAATGAAAATCAAAATGACAAGTGGTTTGCAAGAATGTTACCAGTCACATTTATATTATGCAATGTCAGCATTATATACAAATATAAAAACATTTCATTCATTTGCAGAACCACGAAAATTATACAATTTGGTTTTCATAGCTTACACGTGATAGCATATTTTGTTCATATCAAAACAAGGGGAACACTGCACAACACGAAATCAGCTGCTTTTTGTTTTCACTTCTTGGTGTGTGTGCATTGCACCAGCATCCTCTGCTTTTGGCTTATTGATGAGGAAGAAAGAACTAAAAGGAAAAGAAACTGTGAACACATCTATTTTTCTCTATCTTTATCATTATTTGTTAGCGTAAGTGGTTAACTGGTACAAGAAAGTAATATGGGTAAAAAAAAATAAGTTTTCTTCATCAACTGTGTTTTTTATAATAATATTGCCTTTTTTCTGTATCTGAAGCAAGTTCCAGTTCAAGGCAAGGTCTGTTCAAATGCGAAGCATGGCCCCTCGGGGCTGTCAGTGCCTCCGCTGTCTAAGCTGTAGACAGAACACGCTCACCTTGTTTGTACTCACCTGGAGTCTAGCTGGACTACCAGCATCGTGAGTCCACAGAAAAGCTGTATTCATAGAACATTACGAGGCTACATGGACACAGACCTTACGCCCTTCACAGGGATGACTCAGAAAGGATCACAAGCCTAAAAGAAAAATGCAAAACCATGAAATGCAAAATTATAACATGCAAAACTACACAATGCTTAATAGATCACATGGGAGAAAACCTAGATCGTCTTGGGTATGGTGATGACCTTTTTGATGGAACAGCAAAGGCACAATCCCTGAAGGGAATAAGACACAAGCTGGCCTTAGTTAAAATTAAAAAACTTGTGCTCTATGAAAGATACTGTCAAGCCAATGAGAAGACAAGCCACACACTGGGAGAAAATGTTTGCAGACGACACTTCTGATAAAGGACTCTTATCCAAAAGAAAAAAAAAAAAGAACTTTTCAAATTCAACAATAAGAAAATGAACACCCCATTTTAAAAATGGGCCTGGAAAAAAGGCAGGGTAAAAACTCTGTTTGCAATATGGCACCTTTGCCACATGCACAGCTCAGGAAGAAAACCATAAATAGAGCTGCAGAAAAAGCCCGCTGTTTAATAAACAGCAGCGGACTCAGCCTCTTGCATCTTACAGGTGCTCGCTCAAGCTTTCAAGAACCTGGTGGTTGTTTCTCTGTGTTTGCTGGCGAATCCAAGCAAAATATTCTTTCTGAGTGATGGCTGAATTCTTCAGCTTCCTCTGCATACTCACTTCAAGGCAAACTTTTCAGGAGCTCAACTTCCAAACCCCCTACTTTCTGATTCGTGTTCTAAATAAGAAATCTTAAAATAGAAGTGGCTTTTGTGGTTTGATTCCAAGAACTCTGATGACCGTAAGGGGACATAAGATATAGACTGTATTCTGCCTCGTACATATACTTAATTTTACGTATGGTTTGTAATTCTAATTCAATGATAAATGGGATACAAAACCAAGATGTCTTGTTTATTTTTTGAATACCAAGGTACGTATTTCATCTCTTTACACGTAAAAAAGGAACCAAACAAATGCAATTGATGAGTGTGCATCTGATTTGATTTCTTAGAGCCTGCACCTGTGCCTTGAGCCTCCAAAAGGTCTTTCTGGATAATTACATAATTGAAATGAGACCATTGAAAACGATCATTAATGTATTTAAGTGGCATTTGAAGAAAAATGTAAGCAAATGAGGACATTGCCCTTCTCCCAGGCCCGCGTCTCTCTCACCTGTGTCTTGTTATTCTTGAGTCACATGCTCAATTAGTTCTGTCATCAAAGCTGCATCTTTAGGGCTGAATTTTCTCACTAAGGCTGCGACCTTCATCTCCTCCGGAGTTCAACAGACTCAAAAGAGACTTCTTCACCTGCCTCTTGTCCCTCTGATTCTTCCTTTTTCCCAACGACACAGCTTTTTCAGTCCTTCCCCCTCTCTGTCGAAGCCTTGGCATCGTTTTCTCAATTGTGATCATCGTTTTTAATTTATCAGTTTCTTTCATCTAGAAATGACTGCTAGGGAGTCAAAGAACCTGGGGGTGGCCTGAGGGACCACCGCCACACTCACCTCTAATCGTGCTGTCCTAATATTGCCCACTGTTTTCACTCCTTTTTAGATTTTTCTTTTACCCTAGATGGTTTCTAGTTTTGGAGGCAAAGTCCTAGCTTGCCTTCCTGGGCCTTGTGTTTTCCACCATCAAAATAAGTGTAGATTATTCTGATTCTAACACGTAGTTCGCATCTCTCTTCACTACTCCGTTCCGAGCATCAGCTCGGCCACGAACTTTCTCTCCAAGGTCATTATAGGAATCGCCACCTGCAACCAGCCAGCTCGCACCTTGTTCTGAACGAGTCTTCCACATTTTTTTTCTAAAATAATCCTCCGAAGACACAGATACAATCATGGTGTCCCCCCACTCACAGCCCTACAAAAGCCACCTGAATGGCAGTCCCTTAGTATGTGTCAGGAGGCCCTGTGCCTCTTAAACCTGTCACCCACAGAGTCTGAACTCATCCCCATGACCCACCCACAGGTACCGGTCCTGTGAGACTGCGCCTTGGTTTCTGGGTCTGCCAGACAGTCTCACAGCTTTGGGTCTCTGTGACAAGGCTTCTTCTCACGGGGATGGCTTTCCCATGAAGCCACAAAAGCATTTCTAAAATTTACTTCAAGAATTTCCTTCTCAGTGAAGACTTTCTGGCATCCTGTGACCCTCAGAAAGAATGGACCATTTTCTGGGTGTTGTGCATTCACCGCTAGGATTGCAATTTTGCAATGAGACTTGTATTTGTGTGTTTACGTGTGTGTGCCTATGTGTGCAGGCAGGCAGAGCCTTCTCACAGGTGGACCAGACACCCCATATCACATCACAGCCATCCTAAGCCAGTCATGTCCAGCCAGCCACAATCTGGATCAGACACTCAAGCATTAGTGATGCCTGAATGGTTATGCTCATGTTCTCCATCCTAAAGATTCATTACTGCCCAGGGAAAAAATACATATCAGCAATTTCAACATAAATTAACAATAAAAATAAAGCCGTAAATTAAAATCTCTGTCATGTGAACAAGGTATTTTCATTTCTTTTTTCATATAGATGTATCTAGGCAAATATTGTGGAGTTATTTCCAGCAGTCAGATAAACAAGGAGAATCATTCATATTCTGTCCAGAGGAAGCTGTTTATGATAATGTTTTCGTATTATCTTTCATTGTTTAAAGCGGGACGCCAAAGTATGTAGAGTAATTTATGTCTGCGGTTGAACTGGAATAAATCTCCAATATATTGTATTGAGAGTAATATAAAAAAATACGGGCATGAACGATCCTGACAGTTCACTTGTGTGGCCTCATATACATTTTATAATACATTTTATTTAAAAAAAAAAAAACAAGAAAGTAGCATTTTGGACCTATAAATAACAATGTGCCAGATGGTGAAGAGGGATTTTTAGCCATATAGATAGGAAAAATGGAAGTCATCATAAAAGAATGATAACATTTGTTAAGTAAACATTATACAAGAAGGAAACCTTTATTCAGCAACCTCCCAGCACAAGCGGATTGGGTGAGTTGGCAGTGAGCATCGAATGTGATGTGTGTGCTACTGGATAGCACATGAGTCTTCCTCGGTGAACTACATGTAGGTGAATACAGGTAAATACAAAGGCTTGAAAATCACTGTGTTCTAGCTATTGATTTAAATTTCATTCTGTGATCAGCACTAGCAAGAAATCTTAGTCCGCAGGCCCCTCAGCTGTAGCGCTGGACTGAGGCCAGCCAGCAAATCTCCCCCAAGCCCCTTGAGCTGATCAGTTGGTTGTCTTGATGGTGGTTGAGTAGGATTTGGATATACCCTTTGACCAGCATCTCTCCATCTCCCATCCCTCAGCCAAGGCAACCATAATTTCATTCTCTGCCTTTATGAGCTTGATTTTTCTTTTTAGCTGCTGCATGTAAGCAGAATGATGCAGTATTCGTCTGAGTCTGGTTTATGTCACGTAGCATAATGTCCTCCTGGTTAAGCTATGGAAACAGGTGTCATCGCTAGATGAACTGGTGACCACATGGGATATATAAGGAATTTACAAAGCACAGCGAAAAGGCTAGAGGAAAGAGAAGCAAGAGGGATCAGAGTAAGATGCAAGCGTGGGGCCAGGAGCTCAGTGGAGCTGCGAGAGAGAACAAGCTGCCAGGTGTGAGAGAAGCCGATTCCAGCGAGAAAACCAAAATAAAAGAAGTAAGCCTTTAATCACTTACCGTTATGGCGACGCGCGTGTCTGAAACCAGAGAACGCCCCACCTCCCCCTGTTCCATCCCTCGTGGGTGGGTCACTGCAGGCGTGGGAGTCGATCTATTTTTTTAACTGTATTGGATGGGGTGACCTTGGTTAATAAAAATGATCCAGGCTTCAAGCGTCCAGTTCTGTAACACAGCATCTGTATATTGCATTGTGTGCTCACCACCCAGAATCAAATCTCCTTCCATCACCGTATGTTTGACCCTCTTTACCCTTTTCTGCCTCCACCCCACCCCCTTCCTGGTAACCACTAAACAGTTGTCACGTCTGCAAGTTTCTGTTTCTCTTGTTTGTTTGTTGTGTCCACTTTTGAGGGGGACCAGAGCACAGGCTCCAGTGGTTTATGGGCCCCAAAGTCAGGGGAAGGGCTTGGAGGGGAAGTGCTAGGTACCGAGTCCCAGCAGGAAATGTGTCACCGAGTTTTCCCATTCTCGCCCGCTGGAAGGAGGTCTGAGCAGGGGTGCCCAGGGCTGCAGGTAATGAGGAGCATGAAGGACAGAGCTGGAAGGCAAATGTGCAAAAGCCCATGACAGGCTGGGAGACCTGCGTCCTTCACTGCCACCCCCGCAGGGATGCCGTACACCAGCCGTGACCCAGCCTGCAGTCGGGGGGAGCTTCCCCCTGCGTGACGTGCCAAGGTCAGGCTTTAAAAATCACACAGAAGTTTCGAACCAGGACTTCTCGCAGAGACGGGCCACATTCGTCAAACTCTGTGTGATGCTACATTGCAACATCTCGTCTTCCTCCTCCCATCAGCCTTTGCTGCGGACATGCTTGTTGATCCAGGTGACTCAGCACGTCGATGCTCTGACCCAGAGAAGCAGAGGCAGAAACCCCAGGCTCACTAATAACGAGATGAGCGACCGTGTTTCTACCTGAGAGTCCGAGACAACAGATTCAGGGGGCCAGGTGGATTCTACCAGAAGGTGGAGAGTTTAAGGGTGGCGTAGATTTCAGCCTGGAGGTGACAAGCTTGGTGCTTTATGCAGGAATACAGTTTCCTGGGTTCATCCATTTTACCCAGCTCAGGTATAACACATTTTACAAGCGACTTGCTTATACGTTCCAGCAAAATGGAAGATCACATCATCTCAAGACCTTGGGAGAAAATTCACCATTGTCCTCAAATACAAATAACACTCACAAGGTTTTGTCAGGCTACTCTGACGGTACTTAAGAAGTAGATTGAAATAAGATTGGGTTCTTGTTAACGCTGTAAAATTAAAGATATATGAGTAGACTTCTATCTACATGAGCCATTCAAAGAGAATGACATTTTTTTTTAACGTGGAATAAAGAGAATTTTAAAACTACCTCCATGCACATTTGCTAATTTGAAATTTTGTTTTGTTCAACCAAAACAAAATAACATATGGTTTTTATTCAGGTAGTGAAAAAAGGGATGAAGAATACAAAAGAAATCTCTCAAAGCAACATCCCAAGGCAGTGAAAACATGTGGTCGTATCGTTTTATAGCCTGTATTTCATTTCCATCTTCTCAAAGTAAATTTCAAGTTTTCATAGATTACAAGGGAAATTAACATACATGTGACAATCCATGAACACATGATTTATCTGAGCCCGTGCTTACATCCCTCTTGCTTTCACAAGAGGATTAAGACAAAGTCCACGGTAGACCTTTCACAATTAGCTCATCTGTCTTGAAACTATCACGTCTTTCTGGTGCTTTCTCTTGCACGTTCCAGCATACATATAATAAATGACTTTTCCCCAAGTATTACAGCCATCAGTATGGTAATTAGAATGAAACAAATTGCAGTGGTCATTTAGGAAAATGATGAATTGGTCAGAGCTAATGAGAGGCAGAAAACAACATTAAGACAGTGATAAATGGGTGAGTAATGGCAGACTCGTCGATGAGATGGAGTTGAGAAGAAATCGTCCCAGCCAAGCAGTGAACTCTTCATGGTGAAACTCAAGATGCACAAGAGAAAAAGAGAAATAGATCTGTGCATTGTAAGATATCACACCAAGTATTTCACTTTATTTCAGAATTACTGAAAAAGAGCGTTTCTGTTTCTTCAAAAGAAAAAGTGCATACTTTAAGAAAAAACCTTACCCTTTATATTTTTCCCCCAAACATTTCTTTTTACTTCTATGGCAAAGTGATATTCCTTGGATTCTAATTTTACATCTCTATCTCTCGAGTTTTAAAATTGATTAAATTTCTCCCTACCCAGACACACAGCTTTGTTGATCTTGCACCATTAAGTTACTTTTAATTTTATCCACTGGAAACTATACTAAGTTTATTAAAGGAAATAAATTTATAGCATGAGCTTTAAAGATATTGTGATTCTGGAAAGGTTGGGTGGTGAATGTGATCGTTAAAAGGGCAAAATATTATTTTAATTGTTAAATGCACAGGAACATCAAGCGTTTATTGTTCTAAAAAGTCTAAGTAAAAGCTTACAACTCCTGAATGTTTGACTGAGAAAAATCAAAGGCTTGAAAATATGGACCTACTGCGATTTTCTACATTTTCACGACCTAGTGATCAGCGAACTGAATTACATGTTCATGTGTGCCAGGAAATCAGAAGTAGATATTGACCTTCCAGTGTATGCACATTTTTATGAAAATTAAAAGGACAAGGACTCTGCCTCGCCCCCGTTCACCCTGATGTGGTTGGCGTAGGGCAAAGAAGGCAAAGCAGTAGTTTGATTTTAGTTCTACACTGGGGCCTGCCAAACTCTTCTGAAAAGGGCCCCATAGCAAATATTTAAGACCAAGAGCATCGTTCAGTGGTCCACTGCAACTACCGAACGTTGCCACGGCAACCTGAAAGCCCTTATAGACAATGTACATGGCTCACGGTGTGGCTACACCCACCCACTGCCATAATCTGCCTACCCCTGGTCCGAGGCAACAGCATGCAATTCGATGATAGACAGATTACAACTTACTATATCCTGTAGTCAAGAAGACAAGGTGTCTGCCAAGGTGATTTTTGAAGGCTTCGTCTTCAAAAATAAAAAAATAAAAATAAATAAAAATAGTGTCCCATTTACTGATAAATTTCAATAGGAATTGGAAAAAATATAGTTATTCTGGATAAGAAGCCTCACCTGTTTACCCAATATTTTCTGGGCCTTGTCTGAGCCAGATGCCGAGTTAGTCAGGGGGTCACAAGCCAGAGCGATGTCTCTGAGCTCTTGGGGGGATAACAGATGCAGACAGGTGCAAAGGTCAGCTTGAGCCCTCATCAACAAGAACGCTGGTTCAGCCAAGGCCCAGCTGGAGCTGAGACTGGAGAGATTCATGAGCTAATATACCAAAAACGGAATAAAAGCAAACATCATCATTCCCTAATTGCCGTGGCTGGAAACTTTTTCCCCAAACTGATGACCCTGTGCATTCAAACTGCCCAAATTTCTCGTTGACTTGATGAAAGAGCTGATGATGTTTTACATAACAGATGGATCATGCGTCCAAACGCTGTGCAGGTTTCCATTGTGTGACATACTTATTTATGATCATATGTGCAGCCTGAAACAACAACAGATACCCGTGATTAGCTTAGAACGTTTAAACTCTCACATTTTCTTTTATATTTGTCCTTCAGTATAAGTAGAAATACTATCTTTCACAGAATTTTAATTTATGTGGAATTACATTATGAATACTAGCAATACCCATCTATTCTTCTCTCTCTCTCTTTTTTTAAGTGTACAGTAAACGCTTTATATTAGGAGTTTTTAGCAACCTAAATCTTCTTTTTCCTCTTACTTGGAATTGTCACTTCTGAGTCTTGCTTTCCTTTTCTTGAAAAAAAAATGATAATTCTTTGCTTAAACTCTCACTTCTTTTTTGTTTTGTTTTTGGTCAATAAGATAATAGTAAACAAACAGGGACATTTAAATGTTTTTTCCTTTCCCTTCAAGTAATTTGAATTGTTGCATGAACAGCTTGGAATTCTCTTAATAATAATTTAATAGTGTGAGAGCCTTAATATTTCTCATAATTCTCCTATGAAAAAATGCCATATGCCAATAGACTGTACTGAATTATTACAGATACAGATATATCTATTATCTTTTAAATGAGAATTAGCATCCACTACCTGTAGTAACTTCCTCCAGGACTAGAGAGAGATTTGATTCGATTCAAGTTAATATATTTTACTTATACCAACTTTAAACTATAATATCGTTTATGGGTAAAATGATCTGTAGAAATGACAGATTACTGAAGATGAATGTTTTAAAATACATTATGAGAATGTATTTTTTACTCATTATTGCAGTAACTGAAAGTAGATGACATCCAATACAAAAAGGTTCACCTGCCCCCAGACAGGATTGTTCAAATAAAGCCATGTAAATACAGGAAGTGTCAGCTCAATCTCTGTGATTGAATACGGGATGGCCAAAATTAATAAGATTTTTAAAAACAGGAATGTAAGCCTAATTTCGCTCTAGTTTTTCTTGCTTATTGTTTTTTTTTCTTCTGTGCTTAACCTATCAAGAAAAGGTCATTATTTTCACATTATTATATGGAGACCATTTAGATAATTCTCTTAGACATATTAAAAATGTCACAGCTTACTCTGTTAGAGCTGTTATAACAAATGACGGAAATGTAATTCAATAAGAGTGATTTTAAACTTTCGAATTACGGCTCTCATGGATTCTGGCTGATGGCTCTTGGCAAGGTCGAAACAAACCAAGTTCATTGCAGCTTTGCTCGTGAATGCTTAGACTTTCTGGTGCCATATCTAAATTTAAACTTTCCCGATACAATAGTCTTTGAGAACACATTAAAAGTGACTCTGGGAAGATAAGAAGCGTATGAACATCAGTCCTGAGTTAAAAGGAGGCCGATACAGCATTTTCATTTCACTACTTTCCTTCTATGAAATGAAGGGAATGATTAATTCAAACTATTTTCAAACAAAGTTACTGAAAGAGAGAGTTTCAGTTTTGCTCTGAGTAAACTTTAGAAACTTTATTTGGCATTTTATTTGTTCATTTTTCTATTATCATTTCTAATAAGATAAATTAATAAGATAAATTAAAGGCTACGTGTCTATAGTAAAACCAAAACCATGTCATGCTCTGGACTCCCTGAGGTTAAACGAACTGGGGAATTGGGCATTTTCAACACTGATTGGGGACTCTGTGAGTGCTGGTGACACCTGCAAGGGTTCGTGTGGGCCTTCTGATCATACTGTGGGGCTTTTAGGCTCTTTGAAACAAAAAGGGCACCTGAGTTCACCTCTGTCCTGGTGAGCGGACGCTCTGTGGACGGGAACAGGAAGTTCAGGGTGCAGACAGCCAGGGAACCCCTCGATCCCCGAATCTCCCCGCCTTCTCTTCTCAGCGACTTGGGAAGGTCCACAGCCTGGTGAAGGGACATTTGTTATACCATTACGTCAACCCTCCACCACCCAACGGCATTGTCCATGCCATCCCCCAGGAACTGGGAAGGTAGGTGACGTACTTTCCAGGGCTGGAGGCAGAACCAGGGCCGCCTGGGCAGCTTCCTGGATGCTTCTCCATCACGACCGGCTGCCGAGTCCAGGATTTTACCGACCACTCTGATGATGACGGAGACCAGTCCCTGGAAAGAGGAGGCTATCCTACGGGCAAGGGCACCATGCTTGGCTCTTCCTGAGGCAGTCAGCTTTTCTGACCGTGCCTGCCAAGCTCTCGCGTCTGGCAAATCTGTGTTTCACCTCTAGACTCGAGAAGGTCATTTACCTATTGGCTATCATCTTGGAAAGCAAGTAAATAAATATGGGGCGCAAGCAAAGCAGAAAGGCAAATGAATGGGACACTAAACATCACTTTTGTATTTCGTAAGACCAAACTCCGATCAATAAAACTGGAGACACGTGAACCCACCGAGTGACATCAAGTCACGTGACTGACGCTTAGCGTGTTCATCTCGATCTAGGGAGCGGTTATCTATGAGAAACGCAGCTCTCATTCCTGATCCAACTTGCAGTGGGTAACATCGCTTTTACACTTGGACTTGGCCAGAAAGGCTTTGCTTCGCATGCCTTATTAAATGAGATCTCCACCCCCAGACAAAGTCAGCTGGGGTAAATAAAGAAACTGTGTAATAAGCAGCATAATGGTCAGAAACAACTCTCACAGGTGATTCTGTTTCACGGCTGAGAGCAATTTTCTAGTACAAAGCAGAGTTCACGGGCAACTCAGCCCATCCTGCTGCTCTCGATGGTCTGGGATGAGCTAAGAGGAGGGTGGCCGATCAGGTGCATCATCCCAAGTTCACGGCATCCCTGATGCTCGCTCAGCCGCCTGTCTCCCGCCCTACTTCCGCTCACGCCATTCTTCGGCTTCATCTTCTCGGCTTTTTCCTGGACCAGCTCTGCCTTGAGGGCTCACCTGGTGCGTGGAGGGCAACCTGTAAGAAACGGGGATGCTTTTATAAACGGGCAGGTCACTCAATCGCAGTGGGATCCTACTATTTATTTATGATCTAGCTTCGGCCATTCATCTTTCGAAGCCTGCCCTCTGGCCTCACCAAGGTTGATGGGAAGCCACGGTTCCCATCACACCAGGCCCGCCCAGCTGTGTCCTCACGTCGTCCTCATGATCGCCACCCCCATCCATTTATTTGCTCAACCTTGAAAACCGCAGAGGGCGTTGACAGAAGGACCATGGGTTACTTTTTCTTGCAGATGTAGGGTCTGGTCTAGCAGTCATCTGCGAGGCCTCGGGCAGAGTAGTTCATGGAACTATCAGTGTGTGAAGGAAATGACGCCTCAGTCTCCCAAGGCGGAGAGGAGGAAATGAATGCCTCAGTGCCCGCAAAGGACTTAGAGTCCCCGGCGGCTGGCTGTCCTTCAGGCCGCCCCTCCCCCACAGGAAGTTTTGCTCCTGCCTTTTCTGGGCATTCTTAACATCTTCATGCTTCACATTTATGCCTCGCTCACTTTTCCCCGGATTTTCTTTGACATTCTGGTCGCCACGGGTCTCTCGTTTCCTTGAACTTCTATATGACGGTGGGTTCTAACTTTATACCTGATTCTGTTCTTCCCAGGGTTGCTACCTCCTTAAGTCCTAGATCTGTGTTGTCTTCATTCAGGGATGTCTCTAAGCAAAGCCACACCACACGGTGCTGGTTTTCACCTGTACAGGTGCTGGGTGCACACCTGACTCCGTGCCGTCCTGCCTCGCTGCTTCACACCTGGGCAAGAACATGTGTCTAACGTTGCTTGCTTGTTAAAAGTCTACCTGCAGTGGGCATCACAGGCCCTCTTGGTTTTGTGGGTGACTGTCACATAGGGGACAAGACGAAATTGATCCTGTAAATAATTTATGCTGAGTCATCAATAGTAGGGGGGGAAATTTTAGGAACAACCAAGAAAATAAACCTTAATATAACCAATCCCGTGAGTGGCGTCTAATCAGAATTGCATCCCTAGAGGTATGTTAGACGTGCCAACCCATTGTATTAGATTATCCAAGGTATGCGTTATGTCATTTTTCATAATATTTTTCAGTTGTAATTATATCTTATGGTCCTACTTTTTCAATACAAAGTCAGGAGGAGTCAGCCTTTAGGAAGAAACTAAATGGCTGTTGGGAAGGCTCAGGTTCTCTCTGATGGTTTCAGGAGGTTCTTCCCGCGGTATTCCCATCATGTGATATATTCCCAGGGAATAGCTGAAGGGACCCTCCACAGCCATCACTTTTATACAGTCATCGAATTCTGGTTCTACCTCTTCTTTTCACCCTGACGATTACAAAACTTGTGATTTTTTTTTTTCTAAATCTCATTCAGAATTTCCCCTTCATCTTCCCTGGTTCTTCTCTACTTCAAAAGCGTGTCACGTGGATGTATAAGCTAATTCTCTTAAAATAATGAGTAAGGCTCAAGAGAGAGATTTCACGTACTAAGACTTAGCATAGTGCTTTATCTTATAAATATTCAAAAATAAAAGCGATTGCAACATAAAATGCTTAAGTGGATCTGTGCGTGTTAAGAATTTAAACTGCGTTCATGAATTAAACATTCAGACAGACGATAAATCGTTTATAGCAAGAGTTTAAGTACAAGGCTTGGAGAAATATTCAAATTCGAATATGTATCATCTAACGTTACCTAGTTTACAATTAAAATAAAACAGATGTGCTAAGCATTATGAGAGTAAATATTTTTATTTGCTTTCAAAGTTATCTTTATAATGTTCTAAAGATTGCATGACGTCTATTAACGCTACGGGAAATAACCCATACACCTAAAATTCCAACAATTTACCTTGGAAATTCGTTCACGCATTTTAGGAGTCAGTCATGATTCCAGAGGTCACACTGAGCATTTTGGTTATCATGGGTTCAACATGGGAAATAGCGTTCAATGTCACTTCTGAAGACCAGGAAGGTGCCACCTGTGGTCCAAGAAGCTCCCGCTGGCCATCTCGGTCAATGAAGCAGGTGTTTCTCAGACTCACCCGGAGGCAGCCGACATTCTCAAGAATCTTCAAGAAGCTGCTGCCCCCCATCCCAGATCGTGGCAATGAGGAAGAGACTTCTTAGGGGCTCACAGGGAAGCCACCGCATAACCTTCATGTGGCCGAGGTCTGCCTGCAGCAGCCTCCGAGGACAGTGGCTTCCTTTTGTCTATCGTCTCCCAAAGCCCGTGCATCCCTCCCGATGGCAGACTCTCACCTGGACCCAGACAGGCAAGAGGATTTTCTGCTTTGGTGGCACGGAGTTCATCAATGGGTGGCAGACGACGGAGAAGGATGCGAGCCCACCTGGCCGGTGTGTGGCCTGGCAGTGGTGAGGATGAGGATGAGCCCACACCCACCTTTCTGCACGTCACCTGCACCCACTTGCTACGGACAGCGACAGGTCATATGACCCATCTGGCTGTAACGGGGCTGCCTCTCGTTAGCTTAACAAATGGATAATATAAATGAAAGATTCTATTAACCTTTAGGATTGAAAAAAATTAATACCGGTGCCGTATGTAACGTGAAATGATAGTTTACCAATGTAAACAATACTGTTGACACCTTAGAATTTTTTATTTATTATTTTCAATAATTTCGAAAAATGCCAATGTTTTTCCTAGAATACAAATGTTAGTGCTAAAGTCATTCCTACATTGACTGGATGAAAGTTTCGAACTAATATTTTACTGTTTCAGCAACAGCCACACTGGTCCTTGTCCTGAAGGGTGTGGTCACATCGTTGGTAAAACACACTTTTCATACAGACATTTGAATTTCACTCCATCACACCTGGTATGATGAGATGAAGTTTCTCAAACATATATATATTTTATAACCTTATTGGCTGGAAAATAGTCTTGGCTTGCATTCATTATCGTGAAAAAATTAGAAGTTCCTTGAATTTCTACCGAAAACTTTTAGTAAGCAATGAGAAAACGAACATAATTTTATGTTTTCCAAAGCACCGTCTATTAAGTTCAGTCTGGAAGAGATTTGAGGAATTTTTTTTTAAGTAAGATCATGTTATTTTATTCACCTAAGTAAATCTCATTGAATAGTCTCTAAATGAGTGAATGAAGTGAAATATTTATGTAACGAGATTATATCTGAGTCTCTATACTAGGCTCATAAAATCAGATGTTTTTATTGTGTATACCTTACAATATCTGCCACATTAATCTTTGTGAATGAGTGAAAATGGAAATTACTGTGACACGAGCCTGATCGGCCCTTAGCAACTGAAAATGCTAATATTCCCCTTTGCAAAGAAATTAATTATGCATTCCCATCACACCAGTCTACCGATGCTATTGTCCCTTTCAGCTGTTGGTGTCCTAATGAAATTCACACCATTAATATTATCCAGTCACATGCTCTATATTTAGTTTGCAATGTCACGTGCATTTTTAAAGCAGAAAAAAAATTTAGAAAGAGAGATAGATTGTGTGTCCCCAAAGAGGCATTACCATTTAAAAGCATAGGAAAAGTTTTACTGTGTGTCTGCAGGTCCTCTGAGTTATTACCTAAGTAGACTGAATTGTTAGTCGCTGCCTGAATTATAGCTTCTTTGGGGATTATCAGTAATTTGTTTAAAATTTGAGCAATCAACAGGAACACTGTACTGCGCTCTGCAATAATTATGGTTCTGACAAAGATATTTTAGGGATCATATTTTCCCAAATTATTTTCTTGGTTTAAAATAAGCTTAGCACAGAAGTTATCACCTTGTGGATGCCTTATCTAAACATTTGAGGCAAAGTGGATTTAAAAGTGCATCAAACAAGGTAACAAAAAGAACATTTCCATATCACTTCAGGTTTAAAGTAATGGTTTGATGTGGGGTCTTGAAGCGTGTCATTGTAAAATGCAATTCGCAGGGTCGCAGGGAAGTGGCACACACAGAGATTGTGAATAGCCATGTCGGGGACAACCCTCACTTGTAGCAAACTGCAAAGCACTAAGTGCTTGCCGCTTCCCGGTTTTGTAAGGGAAACTAGAATAAAAGGCAGGGACAGAGATTAATTCTTATAAAAGGGAACCTGAGATGTAGTATGTGATGTGTGTGATGTGTGTGGTGTGTGTGTGTGTGTGTGTGTGTGTGTGTGTGTGTGTGTGTGTGTGTAGTGTGTGGTACAGACCTGGAGAGAAGGTGTGTCCCATCCATCCATCCATCTCGGATCTGTGCCGTCAGGTAGACTAGATTCCCTAGTGGACCTTCCATTATGGCGTGTCACAGACTTAGTTCCTTAGGGTAGATTACATCGTCCTTGACATCTGGTCCTAAAAGCTATTCCATTTCTATGACATCAGGGTCGGTTCTGATCATGGAACAAATGCTGGATATGGGAATGAAACTGATATATTCAGTAAATAAGAAATACAATGATTTAAATAAATCATGTGAGTCTAAAATAGAACCGATAATATTTTCTGCTACTGGCACATGATTTAATTTGTCACTAAGCCTCCAAAGGATGGAGAAAGGTAATGCCCTGTTATCTGTGATAGCTTTGCTTTTTCCCTAATTAACTATGGAGAAGTAAATCATTATGAAATTTGCCCAGTAATAATTACATTTTGTTGCTTTATCTCATAACAGATTACTATTTTGAAAACTAAAATTCCTATGAATAAAGAAAATACAGATGTGATTATAAAAATATGACAACGGATTATTTTACTATTAAGCATAAGAAATTGATATTTGTCCATCAAGGTATACATCTCACATTAATACAATATATACCATCATATAGAAAACAATAATATTGCTTCGGTGAATATGAATAAGTGAAAAATGATGTTTTAATACCCCAAATTATTGATCTACATTTAACGTACATTTGATGATATTTAAAATAATAAGATTTCTGATTCCCTCTGTTATTACTCTAAAAGATAGCATTCCAGCTTTCTATTCTTTGGCAAATGTCAGATTAATGAAATAATAGCATTTATTATAGTTCTGTATTTCCAAGAGTCATAAAACAAACCAGCAAAGTTGCTTACTTCTAACCGATCAATTCTAATGATTGAGAGTCTACAGAAAGACCTAGACAGAACGAGCAGCTCAGACTGTAAGTACTTTACGAGAATCAATACTGCCGTGATGTCTGGTCTGCATGAAATCATTACAAACCAGAAGTGAAAAAAAAAACCTACCTGCCAGCGGCTGAGCTGTTCAGGGTTCAACACCTCCCCGCGTGTGCATTTTATCATGATACCGACTCTTTAGAACACATCATTTGCGTGAAGAAAGTTTTGCTCGTGACAGATGTTCAAAACAATTCTTCCCAAATGCCTCTCATCCCAAGAGATTCTTATTCTATAGTCTCTGCCAAGATCTCTAAAATTTGGGTTTATTCTTAACATCATCTTTCCAAAGATCAATCTTACCATCACGACAGAATAATAAATGTCTTTTAATGAACCAACATGAAGATGGTTACATTGACATCCAAACACATTGATGAATTGGTTCATTAAATTTTGATTTGTTTTCCTTACCCAAAAATACATTGAAATGTTTCCTAGGTTTTACATTATCTTTGGAACTGTGAATTTTTTAATAGTTTCTTTTTAAATAAATAATTTTATTATTTAACAATTCTTTAAAATTGAATTCGGGGAGTGGTTGATTTAGAAAAAGTAGCCAAGAAGAATAAAAATTAACTAAATTTTATATTTCCCTGATGACAGATCCAAGCCTCGTGTTCAGATGCAGATAGTTCCTCTCATAAACATTTCTTAATTTTTCTCCCTCTTTCACTTTATTATTCAGCTTTTTAAATAATGGCTTTCACATATTATTGTTTGGGGACAGTTTGCTGTAGACTGCTTCTAATTATTTAAGAATGACATCTACAGAAATGACAAATTTGAATACATGGTTGGATTTATACATCTTTCTTAGTGTCTCAGTGGCATTTTGTAATTTGGCTGTTCATACCGAAACGAGGTTATAGGTTGTTACAGGATACGGATGGCATTTGGCATTCTCTGTGCTGTCTTCAATGTTTCCTCTTTCTAACTCCCTTTCATGTAAAAATGAAAGCGGTTAGAGAATGGACAGAAACAATCTGTCTCCCTAGGACTTTTTGGTCTACATGCTTTTCAGTTTGGGGCAATGTGGTACCATCACCTGCCTCGCGGATTTGTTTGTTCTCAGGAAACACAGAAGACACCCTGGCACACCCCTAAACGCCCTTCAGAGCTAGAGGGTCTTTACGGGAGTGGTAATTTCACTGTGTATTTGGGGAAGAAAATAAACATCCCTAGCATCATCCTCTAATGCGATTGGTGTTTTCAAGGGATTGTCAATGCAGAAGTCTCTTTCTGAATATTTTTCTCGTGAAGTAGCATTTTAAATTCTCACTAATGAATAAGTGATGCTTCTTAAAACAGATATTTTATAGTTTTCCAGAATAGTGTAAGGAAGTCACCTAACTGCCGAATGCATTATATAATGAATATGCTCTATACATTCATGGTAAAGATGGTTTTTAGGGGTACTGATTCAAGGTTATCATGTCATGACATTTTATGCTCAAGGTACTATTTTAGTTTGATGATTTCAGTGACTTAGGGCCACATTATGCCAATAATTTGCAAAGTCTTATTTCAATAGTTTCTAATTTTTCTTTCTCCTTTCCTATTAAAAAATATCTTGAATTGTTCTCGGTCATGATCATATTTTATGTGAATCTTTATATACAGTGTTCTGACCTTTCTATATTATGTAGGGTTCATCTTCTGTCCCTAGTAACAAAAACCTGATGTCAGAGGTCTGTATCCACGAAAATTTGTTCTCTCACATGAAAGGGCTGAGGAAGTCGCCTGTCCAGGACCCAGAGAGCAGCTTCACTAGGTTGTCAGGGCTTCGGTGAACTTGAATCTTCTGTCTCTGCCGCTACCTTTAGCATAAAGCACATCCCAGCCATAAGAGCACATCCCATACTGTCCCTTCCCACGGGATGACTAACGGGAGCTCCGACCAGATCTGCAAGAGAATGGGGGACAGGAGACACCAAGAATGGAGGAAAGACAAAGTTCTGATCAAGCCTCGTTTATTGTAGGTAGGGGTAGAGTATAGAAAGGGGAGGATTTGCATAATCACGGTTGCCTTGGATACCGAACCGCAGAACATTCCATTTCCTTATATGACCCAAAAATGCAGAAGGGTCCCAGGAGAGGAGGGGGCTGCAAGGTCAGATTAGTTTAAGCAAATGGCTCAAGGGGCCCAGGGCAAGTCAGGGCATGTCAGGGCAACTGACTTTATGCTGTCTGTCCTATCAGATAGCACAGGGCAAGGCAGATTCTGTCCCAAGGCGAAGTTGCCTAGATCTCAGGTATGAGAGCCTTGATAAGAACGGCTCCCGACACGATACCAGGTGACAGCTAGGACAGCAGCACTCATGCCCCATCAATATTCCAGCAGGAAGAATCCTGCCACCATTGATTGGCATATGCCTCAAGTGGACACCAACATTAATGAGATAAAGACAAGTATTTGTAGTGAAAATGAATATAATGCCGAAAACATTTCATTCATTAAAGTTCTTAAAAGTGTAAGTATATTAAGTAATTAAGTAATTAAGAGTATGTTTGGAGAATAGTAAGATTCTTTAAAAATTTCATTTTATTATAGGCAGAGAGTTTTCCAGACCTAGGCTTGTAAACTTTCATATAAAATTGTGGTTTAATACATCTTTCCTAAGCCCCGCCCCTTTTTTCTTTTTTAGGGGACTGTCAAACTCATGCATGACTTTAGCCAAAAATGCTAGTGAACTAAGGGTGATCTACAGCATCAGTAAGTGTGACTCGCACACTCTTTTGTTAGCAATCTTGATTATATCCAACAATAAGAAAGAACATCACCATTGATTTGTCATGTATTTAGCTCATTAATAGTTTCATATGTCAAACTGATTATTCCTGAATTTACACATTTTTCATAAGATTTATTCAAAATTCATACCCATCTTTATAAAGTTTATAGTGATTGGACTATTAAATAGTTATAAATTGTCAACGATTAGTAGAAATTAATTTTCTTTAGTGGCCATTGATTTCTCAAGTAAATGGTTTATGATGCATTTCAACATCTTAGTGAAATATAAAGCACTTAAAGTGGAGATCCTTGCAGTGGAGGTAATAATATTCTCAGTAACAACGTTATAAATTATTCATGATCTGCTAGCATGTTTTCCACCACATGCTTCTGACACAAATACATAATTAGCGCATTAAATCTGCGATTAAAAGAAAGAAACTAAATCACCCCCAAACAGTGCTATCCACTTAAGTTATTCATCCCACTCAAATATTTTTGTGCTGGGAGGAAAGTTCAATTAGCGCTCTGAATCTCCTAAAACCCACACCCAAGGTCGTTTTTCATGGATCAGACTGCAAATAACATAATATCGAGTTTGTGTTTTGCGTATCATCTGAGTCTTGGATTCTCTGAAGACTCTGAGGTTCCTTGAGCCATCTGAAATCCATAGCTTGTCTCCATATTTCCTTCTTGAATTAACTAAAAGACATCTGGGAATTGTCCTGTCCATCCAGTTCGAGATTTTGGTGCTCTGATGTAGACTGGCCGTTGAGGCTATCAGACCAGAAGAAGCCTGCACTTGAATGTTCTTGCCTAGAAGTGTATTCTGTTTGACTAGATGTATTATCAAGTGGCTTTTGCCTGAGCTGCGTCACGGTCAGTCAGTCAGTCAACAAGTATTGACTTACTATATGATCTACAACACTCACATGGGAACTGTGCCTTCAGCTGTCTTCTCACCGTCATGTAGACTCTCCCCTACATTCGTCTGAGTCACTGTAATAAGCTCCACACCCAGGCTGATCCAAAACTTGACCCAATGACTTTCCAGCTGCCTCTGGACAAGGTCAGATGTTCTCTCTCTACATCATCTGAGTCCAGAAATGTGCAGCCACAGGTGTTTCTTAAATTACCCTGAAACTTTTTCAACCACACCTGACATTTGCCATTACGAAGCGTATAATAAATCCACATATAAAGAGAATACATTTATATACAAAGTTTGAATCAACTGCACATAAGAACCATCTTTTTTAAAAAAAATAGGATTTTATTAGGGGATCTTGAATTGAGACCCTAACCAAGTTCTAAAAATTATGACACAAGTTTATAGAATTGATTGTATTGCTCAATTCTTGGTGTTCTCAGGGTCTTCGTATCCCATACGACTATATGGAAACCAATCCTTGTCTTGTCTATGCTTTATGTGTTTCTACTCATTAAATGCAACAGTCTTCAGACAAGAATTATATATTCTTGTAGGGGGAAAAGAACAGATTTTAAGTGCTGGATAATACCTTGTCCTTTTCCTTGGCGTCGTACCCAACTTTATCTCTGACACTTGTCATATTGAATGAAGCTATTTGACATTAAATTAAATTAAACTCTCCTGACCCTTGACAAAGACCATGGAACTGTGAACCACTCACTCATTAGCAGCATCGAAGCAGTAAGTTCATTTCCTCCAGCTGAACTTGGTGCCCTGCAGAGCGGGCAGGGGTGGGACTGAGGTCCCCCATTAGGAAGAGGTCTGGTGACAGTGGGATGTGTTCGCCCTCCTGGGGACCTCCCCAGGGCAGCTCGCCCTGTGTCTGCTGACAGCCTGTGGCTGTGCTCCATACCTCAGATGCTGCAGACTCCTGCGTGTGTGTGTGTGTGTGTGTGTGTGCGTGTGTGTGTGTGTGTGTGAGAGAGAGAGAGAGAGAGAGAGAGAGGGAGGAGGGAAGGAGAGAGAAAGAGAGGATCTAATTGTTGGCCAGTATCTAAATGATTTTGTCAAATTATCAGCCTCCCGTCAATTTCCTGGTTCTGACACAAGCTATCATTAACTGAGTCACTGTGATAATTTAATATATTCAACGATTTGTGGAAATAAGAGAAGCGTTCACACTCACTCATCTGCTAATCTACACTGTTAATGTTACTAGTTACTCACCATGGCTTGTCCGTCTCCCTAGATAGTGTAGAAAAATATTTGAGAAAATAATGTGTAAAAGTCACTTAGAAAATGCCATAAGCTATTTATTATTAGAGATTGCTCAGGTTAGAACTTGACTGTACAGTTCCAAAAGGCCTCTAGGCCTACAGACTTAAATTTAAGGTGTTAAAGTGTGACTTTTTATGGTAAGTATTCACATTTAACATGGTCCATGAAATTCTGAACTTAAATTATGTTCAAGATGCGTTTCCCAGGTCAGCCTTTTCTGGAGGAAATGAGCTTACGTATGTGCTCACGCGTTTCTTTGGGTGTGAAGTGGCACCCCAGTTCCAGAAGGCGGTGCCATCACAGCTTGTGGTAAACAATTTGTTCTAGAGAAAGACAGAAAGGACACCCCCACTGCAGGCAGTGGGGACTCTTGAGTCACCAGAGGCTACAAAAAGTGTCCCAGAGCAGCTGTGGGTCCAATGGCTTACGTTTTACATGCTTCCTGTCCTACATTTTTACAAAAGAATATAATTTAAATTTTTTTACCCAACTTGGGAGCACGGACTTGAAGTCCTACAATACTGAAAAAGTGAGATTCGTGACAAAGAGCTATGTGTTACAGTTGAAGGAAGTGAAAGTTTTTCGTGCAAAGTGTGGGAGATAAATACTTTAATACAGTCCTTCCAGGGGTCCACGCCGGCCGAAAGCTTCCTGCATTTTGTATTTGGAACTGCAACCCAGGGAATGATGACGGGAGCTCTTTCTTCAACAACAGCTTTATTGAGATGTCACTGGTACACAAGGAACAGTACGTAATTAAAGCATACAACCCAATCTGCAGCAACATACACCTTCTCCCGCAAAGCCAACCAGGGTCCAGGCAATGCACCTGCCCATCGCCTCCCCATAAACCAGCGATTCTTCATCCCAACGAGCGCCTGGGCTGGAATCCTTTGCACGTGTTCTGAGCGGTGTTGGAAGTTGTCATGGTCTCCGTGATGAGCTGACGGTTACACTCCTCTCAAAAAGGCCACCTCTTGATCAATATTCACGGAGGTTTCTTTTTTTTTAATCTTATGTTTCACTGTGATAAAAATACATCCAGCAAAATAAGTCGTTTAGTTTAAAATAGGTAAAAGAGGTTATAATATTTTCTTCTTGGAATGACCCAAAAGAACGTTATTTCTATATTTAGGTGCGTCACATGCCCGCAGCCCTCATCTAGATGGAGGATTACCAGCACGAGCCTGTCTCCCTCCCCGCTGGCCTCAGGCACGTGACAGCAGCGCAGTAAACACTGGCCCAGTGGCACGACCTGGGACGGGAGATGCTGACCTTCAAATCAAATGCCACAGGCAGTATTTTCTTCTACCCGATTGTCCCTCCACTCCAGTTGCTGGGTTGCGCTCAGAGGAGACGTCAGTGTCCCCTGGGGGATTATTTACACTTTCAACATAGCTTGGTTAAGAGGCCCTCAAAAAAAAAAAAAAAAAAAAAACGGGGTGTAATAACCTGGGCCCCAGGGAGCCCCGGATGAGGACACGGCTTCAAGTGAGTTATTTGAAGAAGGTTAAGTCAAATACCACTTGTCAATAACGGCGGCTCTGTCGGAAGACGAGTTATGGGAGAATAAATCATAAACATAGGTTTTCAGGTGCCTCTCATGAAAGAAGCTATGACTTTGTCCCCGGGGAAGCAGCTGGGGACCACAGAGCAGAGTATTACATGTCCAGGAACTTCCTCCTGCTCCGGGTACCATGACAACAACGGCCAGGGCGGGAGCAATCATCACTCTCCTGGGTAAACGAATCACAGCAGTGTTCCCTTCTGAACTCAGAACACGGGGCTAAGCGGGTAATTCGTTTCACGGACTCCACGAGTGTGACACTCCTGGGAATGCCCCGCCTTCCGGAGACTCAGGCGGGCCTGGCCCTCGGGTGGACCTGATGGAGACATCATGAGCAGCATCTCACTGCCCGTTGCCATGGCAAACTTGGCGGCATCTCATTCTCACTCCGCACAGAACAGCACGGGTCAGAATCTCTGCCGGCTGCTGCTGGCTAGCAAACGTTACGGGACTGAAGGAGAGAGATTGTCAAATAAAGCCACTTCAGAGCACTCATTCCGCCACCCCCCCCCACTAGAATGTAAGTTCTTTTGCTATTATGAAATGATATTTTTGAAATTCTAAAAGCTTTCCTCAGCCACTTAGCTTAGTAATGGAAAGATCTGGGTGGCAGGAGGCTGAATGGTCCCTTTTAATTAGTTCTCCGGTCCTTATTTTTCGGTGGCATTTCTTTAAAAAAAAAAAAAAACACTCAGACACGGACTCGTGTAAACACGGACTCGAACGTGCCACACGAGACGGGGTGATCGGGCGCCTTGTGGTGTTGGCTTTCTTCCTCCCATCATGCTTTTCTCCTATTCTGAGTTGGCGACCTGTCTGTCTGTTAAAGGCGACACTGACTAGTTTTAGATGTCATCAGTGCCACTTCATAGTCCACCGAAAAATAAACACCCGTGAACTCCTTCCTCTAGGTCTTCTCAAGCTGCGGCGGCCATCCGGTCCCCGGTTCCAAAGTCTGGGGTTCGCCCCCCCCCACAGAGCAAATCGCCAACACCAGCTGGTGACTCAGCTCCGTTCTTACTCTGTCCGCCTGGGGACAACGTCACACCCCACAGCCCTGTCTTACCAGACTGCCCCTGCTTCAGGCCCCCAGGTTGTCACCTGTGCCTTGGACTGAGTGGCTGTTAATTTGCAGGTGCCAACGACCCCCTCCTTGGGCTTGATTAATTCGCTAGAGCAGCTCACGGGTCAAGCAATAAGAGTCCACCCCTCTGTTAAGCATAGTGTCCTACGATGGCGTAAGAAATCGTCACTTTCTGTGATTTAGAGTCGCTTTCTTTGATCTAAATTTTAAGTCAGATCTTAAACCCACCCACCATCGTAGCTTCTCATCCGAAACAAGAAAAGAAAGCTCTGTTTGGGATTGTGAGCGTTCGGAGCCGCTGTGTCTGATGCATGGGGTCCGCTCTCTCTCTCTCGTCCTCGGTGGTGACAGGGGCGTGCACACCTGCGGGCTCTGGGGCCCCATGGCGGGGAAGGCGACGGGACCTCCAGCTCCCACCCTCGGTTCCCCTGAAGCTCACCGGTCCCTGACGTCATCATCCACGGTGGCTGTTCCTTGTTTTCCCTGGAGGCTCAACGTAGGCATTGGGAACGTGAGACATTGGTGACGCATTAGGTGCCACTGGGTCCAGCCAGAGTTGTGCTTCTGCACATTCAGCTGAATCAGAAGTCACCTTTCTTCTGTATCCATCGTGTGACGTCGTCTCGGGCAGATGTGAGTAAGTTATTTCCGGAACACTCTGCCATGAGCTGTGAACTCTGTTTCGTTTTGTTGTTCTGATCTGGAAGGACGTTCTTAGAGAGATTCTAAGCCTGCAGGTGGTGAGCCTGCTCAGTGATGGGAAGCGAACCGTTGACCTTGGGGATGCAGTGTGTGTTGCTATTAATTCCTGGAAGCTTTTACAGCCCCCCACACCCCCGCTTACCCCTACGGCTTTCATGCTTCCCCCCAGCTTCGCCCACCCTGAAATTGTCTCGATTACATAAATACATTATGCTCTCCTTAGAGACAGAGTTTGGGGACTTCTGACTGCACGGTCCCTGTTGTCCTTTCATCTGACCCTCACGGATGCCACGGTAGTGCTTGTGCTCAGTGGGGCGGTTGGTAAGGATGACTATTATTCCAAAATTAAAAAAGCGTGTATTCCTTGATGACTCAAAAATCATACTTCTAGTCACCTCATTACAAAAAGTACTCCAAGCTGCTCCAAAATGATTTCATTGCAACATAGTCCATCACAGCGAAAACTGGAAACTCCCTAAATGTCCTTCTGTGAGAGGCCGAGTAAAGAGAACTGTTTTGGACATTGACGCAATGAAATGCAATCGCAGGCCCACTGCCGGATGTGACAGCCCTGAGAAAGATCAGGCCATGGATGGGCGTGCAGAAGAGGGGCGTCTACACAGCTGGAAACGCGCTCACAAGAGACTCTTCCTCTGTGCTGATTGAAATGTCATGGTTTATGATCAGAAAAATGTATATGTCATTTCTGCACCATCCAGGGAGATGGGAGTTGAGATGTATCAGTAAATAAATCTCTCCTTCTGCATTAGGATTAGAAGACTTTTGAAGCTAAGCAGGGCTGGGCCTGGTTAGTGCTTGGATGGGAGACCCCCTAGGAAGACCAGGTGCTGTGGGCGTATAAAATAAAAAAAAATAAGGGATTGTAAGCTGACAAGGTCCTTGCCATCTGTGAGGTCAACTAAGGGTTGCCTTGCTTGAAAAAAAAAAAAAGAATTAGAAAACTTTCACTTTATAATAAGCATGGTCCATTTTCTCCTTTTCACTGTTTTCTGGTTTAATTTTCTGTCTCCATTATACTGCTGAAGTGCCAGCAAGATCTATGGAACATGATTAGCTATGTTGGTGGAGTTACTTTAACACTAAACTCTCGTTCTTGGCCACTTACAACTTCTTGGGGGGGTAAAAAAAACAAAAAACAAACAAACAAAAAAACAGCCTTTGGCCTAAAATTTTTCTAGCCATTTTCAAGCCAACAATAAATTTCCTTTGGAAAGCTTAAAGAAAAAAAAGTAATAATAATAATAATAATAATAATAATAATAATAAACTTAACTTCTTTCAGTTGTTAATATTTAAAACGATGTGTTTCCAAATACACTAAGAGGAAAAAAATAACATTTACACACTTTTCGTTTATGAGTAACCAGAAAAGATTTCCAGTGAATTGTCCTCTAGTTGGCACAGTTGTCGTCTGCATTGGAAAAACAGACCAGTTTTCTCTATGCCTACTTCCGTCCAGGTGAGTGTGAGTAACGGCGACCGAGCGCTGAGTCTGTGGTCTCTCTGGGTAAATGTCACTTTCCGTGCAGATCCGGGCATGGGGACAAGTCACCCCTGGAACCAGACCACAGTATATATACTCTCTCTCTCTCTCTCTCTCTCTCTCTCTCTCTCTCTCTCTCTCTCTCTCTCTCTCTCATTCTCTCTCTCTCTCCTCTGTTCTTTGACTCCAGTAGTGTGGGTCTATTTTATTTTTTCTAACATGAGATTCATTCATCTCACAAGTGGGTGGGGTCAAAAGGACAAAGTCCGTTTGCTCCTCAGCACCCCAGCACCCTCCAGCTTTCACTGTCCTTCTGGACTGGGCTGCATCCTTCTGACCTTTGCCCTTTGACATGGACTTGGCCGGGTGCAGGCTGCTCACGGCGTGGGCTTCGGGCTGGCGCCAGCCCGTCCTGTGCCCCCCGCTCCCTCTAGCTCGCTTCACCATTTGTAGGTGTTATCTACCAGCTTCCTCTTATTATAACCAAGGTTTCCCTTACTTATATCCCCATCTACTGCATTTTCATCAGTAAAACTGTATTGTTTATTGTTTGCTGCTGAGCTGCTGAGCCACAGAAGATGCTATGACTACATTTTTTCTTCTTGGACCATTTTTTTTCCTTCTCTTACCTTTACACTCTCCAGTAGCCCTTTAAAATGCTTCTTGATAAGACGCTGCATGGGCTCAGGACTCGGGGTCATCTCTGCCGTTGGCGTTCCCCTGGGGACAGTTTTCCTGTGGCTGTCTGAGCCCAGACCCAGAGTATCAGGCGTGGGCCTATATTTTAATAGGCTACGATTTATCGAAAGCTTTCGTTCAACCTTCCTGATTTTAGCGCCTCGGTCTCATGTTCTGGGATATTGGGCGGTGCTGGTTTCTAAGCCATTTGAAGAACCCGCCATGTAAGCTGAATACACTGAAATTCCGGCTTCTGTCCCTGTCACCTCAGGGTGTCTCCATTCTCCTTGGCATCTCAGTGAAACCTGGAAGCCTGGTGGTCCCAAGGTTGTTAACTGACATTTCTCTTCCAGCTTCCAAAATCCCTTTGTCATTGTTGCCTCTTGTGGGGGGCAGGGGTTGTGTCTTTTTAGATCTAGTTCTCGTGCTGATTTCTGGAGAGGACGGATTTAGTACTGACGGCTGGAATTGCATCTTCCAACTTATCCCAGACGCTGTGTGTCATCTTTAACACCAGTGCAAAGTCATTCTCCTTTGTAAGTGGTGATGGAAGGTTAAAATGAGCAAAGACCAGCCAACCACGGCGGCCACAATCTATTCCTCGTTATTTAAGGCAGGAGACAGACTGAACTCTTCACAGCTACATGTAATGGACCTAACAGTATTTTATATCATGACGAACTAAATATATCCCAAAGCAGCAGTACTAATGCATTCAGGTTCCTGTGTTGCCGAAATATTAAATTAAAGAATCGTTAAATCTCTTTCACATTAAGGTACACAATTAAAAGTTCATCTATAAAAATACACAAATAAGTTAATTATCTCATGCTTCTGTGCGAGGAAGATAATTATTTGTTTTGAACCATGAACGAGAGGAACATGTGAAATGAGTTTTATAATCTATTTTTTATGATCCAATTCAACGTCTCTTTAAATGTACGATTAGAAATTTCTGAGGAAGGCATCAGAAAACATTAAAGAGTCCATAAATTTAGAATTTATGGACTTGCGACCTTTTAGCCTTCTGTCCTTTTATTGATTAAGACTCATCCTTTACTAATCTACACGAACCAACGATTGAACTCTCCTCTGTCATTGTTAAATACATTTGGAAAGTATTCTGCATGTCCCTCGCTAATGTCAAGACATAAGCCAAAGTAAACTGCACTCCATTTTAAAGGTGTTTTTTAATTATTATTATTAACCACATCTATACCTCCATCTCTATCTAATGATGTCCTTGGACTTCTGCTCCTCGCAATATGACAGAATACAAAAACACAACTAGGTGTTAGGTGAACTGAAACAAAGACAGTGTCCGTGTATTTTCGGGTTCCCGGATGTCAGGCGCAAAAGAACACAGAGAAAATTAAAAATTGCAGGAAAGACATCTATGATGATAGGACGCCTGGGCTTGCCCTGGGAAAAAGGATAACGTTGGGTCTGGTGTTAGGAAGCCTTGTCAAAGGTCAAGGCCTGAACGTGAGACTCTTTCTTTAAGATGCATTGGAAGCCCTCAGCGTTTCCAGGATCAAGTTTAATCAATGGAGGGGGGGGGAGGGGCGAGCTTCTTCTATCACCAATCACCAAAAAAAAAGGTACTAATAAGCAACAGTCTCTAGAAACAATCCAAAGTAAAGAAACTCTGTTCCTTCCCACGGGACGACTAACGGGAGCTCCGAGCAGACGTGAGACTCGAGGAGACAATCTGCAAGAGAATGGGGGACAGGAGACGCGAAGAATGGAGGCAAGACAAAGTTCTGATCAAGCCTCGTTTATTGTAGGTAGGGGTAGGGTATATAAAGGGGAGGATTTGCATAATCACGGTTGCCTTGGATATTGAACCGCAGAACATTCCATTTCCTTATATGACCCAAAAATACAGGAGTGTCCCGGGAGAGGAGGGGGCTGCAAGGTCAGATTAGTTTAAGCAAATGGCTCAAGGGGCCCAGGGCATGTCAGGGCAACTGACTTCATGCTGTCTATCCTATCAGATAGCACAGGGTGAGGCAGACCCTGTCCCAAGGCGAAGTTGCCTAGATCTCAGGTGTGAGAGCCTTGATAAGAACGGCTCCCGACAAAACTCTATTCAAAGGTTTCCGACGTTAAAATTATAATGCTAAGTGCTATGTATACAGTATCTAAAAATTAAATATGGGATCAAATAACAAGCAGACACATACAATCGGAAATGGCAAGGCGGATTTGGAAAACAACTGAATAAAACGTATGGAGATAAAAGTGTAATCGCGAGTAATGAAACCCAAATTGATGCATTTAATGTTAATTAGACGTGGGCTGAAGAACTAATTTGTGTCTTAGAAGACAGACTTGACAATCTTTTGCAGAAGACAGTGAGGCAAGGCATAGGAACCGATGTAAAGAAGGATTTCTGATTCTCTTGAGGCACGAACAGCCCAGCCCCAAAATTAGTGGCTTGAAACAACAATTTTTTTTTTTTATACACTCATAGTTTCTGAAGGTCAGCGGGTTGTTCAGGGCAGAGCGGGGATGGTTTGTGTCTGATCAGTGATGTCAGGGGCCTCAGCTGCGAAGACTCGGGCCTGGGGGTGACTGTGGTTAGTGGCCAACGGCATCTGAGAACATCTTCAGTCCCGTGGCTGGAGGGTAACAATAATGGCCATCGGCCTGCACCTGGATTGCTGTCCGCCACACGGCTGCCCGTGGCCTCTGCACAGGGGGCTTTACCTGTGCGCCCCCGGAGAAGACAGACCCCATCAATAAATGCCCATATTTCTTTCCTCTCTTTAATCACTGAATAAAGACAGCAAGTAAATAGGAGAGAGAGAGAACAGCAAAGCAACAGGATCTCATACCGCTTGGGTGTTTCATTGAACGGCGTTTTCCGTCCAATTCCTTTGAATAAGAGGGATGCAGGTCACACAGCAGATCCCCGCGATGCTCTCTCCGAGAGCAGACAGCACGCGGGAAGCCAGCGTGTTCAAGAGGAGATTCGTGTCTTATTATTTAATACGCGTCGGTATTTGGGGAGGAAGCAGGGAGTGAGGTGGGCACTGAACATCCTTATTGCTTGCTCCCGGGACAGGGTTTAATAACTGAAACGTCTCTTAGAGTCAGCAGGTTAAATGTACTGGATAGAAATTTCAGGAACCGTTATTTATTGCCAGGAAATGAGGACCAGACCCGTGCTTAGAGTCTGTCAGACTCTCAAATAGTCTCGGCAGTCAAGGAAACCCTGAACCGATTTATTTGGAAACTAGAAATGTCATTTTGCCTCTGCACAGATGAAGAAGGTGTCCGTTTGCGATATTGTAAAACATGCTGCC
>PVKZ01005213.1:0-58274 GCA_004027375.1 Macroglossus sobrinus
GAACAGCGGACCCCACCCTAACGGGGACCCAACCCCAATCTCTCTTCTGAGGACAAATTCTACCTGCATTTCGGATTCCAGGCTCGAGACCCTCTGCCCCTGTGTTCCAGAGAGCCGCCTGAGGACGACATCTGCGGACCCCCAAGCCCCGTTCCACCTCCCGGGGTCTCCACCTGGAGCCCACGCCTGCCCCGAGGCCGGCCCCAGATCCGCTGGCTGGTCCCGGCCGCTGCTCCGGGTTCTGAGCGGGGAGCGCCCTGCGTGTCACCGCACCCAAGCCGTCCAGCTCAAGCTCCCGCTGCTCTCAGGCCTTGGTCTCCATAAGGTCAGCCACAGCCAGGGACACAGCGCGACCAAGGGGCCCCCCTTGCCACTTACAGAAAACGCCCATCGGGTCCATCCATGGGCGCCCTCCGCGGGGGCTGCAGGCCCGGCTACAAAGGAGGCTTCCCCGGCGCGGCGCGCACCGGCCCAGGGCAGCGCTGGGCTCCACGGGACGGAAGGCCAGCGAGAGGCGCCTGGAAAGCCAAGGTGTTATTTCCCAGACCGGCGTGGGCTGGAGCGCGCCGGGAGCGAGCACAGGGCGAGGGGTCCACCCCTGCCCGTCCTGCCCCGCACCGCTCCGTCCTGCGCCCTGATGCCATCGCCCCCCATGCCCCCGGCCCAGCACCCCCAAAGGGCCCTCACGGAAGCTCCCCCTCCCGCGGTCCCAGAAGCCGAACCCACGCGCGGGGCGGCCAGCACGGGATGTAGGAAATTAAGGGGGGAGGACTCCCCCGCGCCGCCCGCTGCACCGCGTCTCGCGTCCCCCGAGGTGCGCGGGGCTCTGAAGCCACATGTGCAGCGCCTGGAGCGCGCCCTGCTTCTTCCTGCCCCCCCTCGTCCCCTGTCCCCAGACCCCAGACCCCAGACCCCAGCCCCAGCCCCAGCCCTCAGCGACCCGGGTATTCAGGCTGGCGCTGGATTCGGTTTGGAAGTGGCTGGACCGAAGGGTCCGCTTAACCCCGATTCCCACCCCGGGGACGAGGGGAGATGCCCGGGCCGGGAAGCGGGGAGCCCGCAGGCGCCCGGAGACGCGGCTCCGCGCTGCGCCCCTGCCCCCCGGGGAAGCAGGCAGGTCCCCCGGAGCCCCGCACCGGCCCTGTGCCCCTCGCCCCGCGCCGCCCGCCTGCACCCACCTGGCACCCGCCGGCCGGGGCCGGTCACACCGCCCCCCGCTCCCCGGCCACTGCCCCCACGCCCGCACCCACCTGGCGCCCCCACCGGGCGCCCGCCCGCCGGCCGGGGCCGGTCACACCGCCTGCTCGCGCGCGAAGCCCCAGGGCTCCCGGCGCAGCGACGCGCGGCCGGGCTGGGCCGCGCCCGCCGTGCTGGCCACCGAGTTCTTGAGCTGCTTGATGACCACGAAGAGCAGCAGGAAGAGCAGGAAGAGCAGGAAGAAGAAGAGCGCCAGGTACAGCAGGAAGTTGAGCTCCCACTCCATGCTGCCGCGGCTCCGGTCCGCGCCGCCGCCCCCGGCCCCCGGGCCCCCCCGCTCCCCGGCTGGAAGGAGGCGCCACCAAGCCGGCGCGGTCCCGCCCCGCCCCGCAGACTCGCGCCCGCGTCCCGGGGAAGCCCACTTTCCTGGGCACGGACAGGCGAGGTCACAGGAGAGGGGGTCACGCCTCCACCCCCCCACCCCAACCAAGGGGAGTGGGGGCTGGTGCTCTGCGAGAGGTTTTAGGATTTCCAGCCCCAACTCCAGTGGGGTCCCTGGCCTCTTGTCTTCCTAAGTAATTTCTTTCACTCATTACTCTCCCCCCTGGCTTCCCCGCAGGGCAGAGGACAGCATTTCCCACAGACGGAAACGAATGAAAGTGACAGTGACGGCGGCTGTAAGGGCCGTGGCTCACCTGAGCCAGCTGAAGGCGCCCGCCCCTCAGCCTGCTGGTGGCCTCCGCCTCCCCCGCTGCCCACAGTGGCCCACAGGTCCTTCAGAAAAGCAACAGCAAAAAAAATCGCGCCTCGAAATTCGAAAACAAAACGATTTCCTTCAAGTGCCCCTAAGTCCCTCTGCACGTAATGCAGGTCACCCACCGCCCACGGGTGCGGCTTTTAAAAGCAGCAGTTTATCCACTGCTGTATAACAAGTCACCCCGGAACTTGGTGACTTAAAACAACACAAACGCTGGTCCTCTCTCACAGCTTCTTTGGGTCGAGAATTCGGGCGCCCTGGGCTGGGGGATTCCGGCTTAGGGTTGCCCACGAGCTGGAAACTGGCCACAGTGGAAGCGAGCCGACGCCACTGGCCGGCGCCAGGCGGCCAGCTGCCAGACGCGGCCTGGCGCAGGCCGGCTCACGCGGGGACCGCGGAAACGCGAGTCTGGCACGAGGAGACAGGTGTCTGTGGGGTTTTTTGACCATCCACACACCTCCACTCCAGGCAGCACGGCTCCTGTGGCAGACCGGATCTCCATCTTCTGTAAATCCTGGCACAGTGACCGCGTGCCACTGCCACCCCCCGTAAGGGACACCGAGGGGCCCGGTACCTCTTTCACCCAGTCCAGACGCAGGGCAGGGCGGGAAGGGCCCACCACTGCCTGAATTTGGCCTGACATGAACCCAAAAGAAATGGGAGAAGTCTTCTGCACCATGCTCTGGCCTCAAAATGTGGTGACCTGAGGTTCTCAAGGAGCGGCACACCTTTCCAGGTGCTGTAGGCCGTAAAAATCAGGTTACAGGTAGATGGTTTTGCTCAGATGGGACGTCCTTTAACGCACCCACATACGTGCTGGGGATGACGCCCGCACTCTGGAAGTTTCCAGGCCGGAAGGAGCTCGGCCCTGGCCAGTCAGGGCCTGAATCAGCCCCCGGGATCCTGGCCGCCCCCAGTGGCCCCAGGGCATCCCTGTTGCCCTTGACACCCCGTCACCCTTGCCCCTACCCCATACGCAAATATGCCACGTTCATTTCTAGCAAATGCAAAATGGGCTACCCTTAAAACCGCCCCCTTATTTCCAGTCTTCGCTAGCCTGAGGGCACCCCAGATCAGAGCCTGAAAATCTGTGAGAGCGTCCACCACTACGGAAGAACAGGAAAGTGAGTCATTCTACCCCAGGACAGACACTCCAACACCCCGACAACGGGATCCCCTCTGCACCCTCACCCCTGTTCCCTCCCCAGCCTCAGAACGGCTTCGGCGGCTGTGCCATGCCTACAGGAGGAGAGAGTCTTTGGGAAAATAAGTAAAATGGGATCAGCTGCTTGCATCTCCATGCCCATTCCGGAATTCCAGTGAGGAGGCACGGGGAGAGGGGGGGAAGGAAGGAAGAAACCTATGAGGGGCGTGTGGAAGATCACCCCCCTTTGGGAAGCCTCGGAAATGCAGCATTCACCAGTAAAAATGATTCTATGAAAAAAACAAACCCTGTCCTTGGTTTAGAATGCCTTGAAACACGACAGCAGATGCCCACGTCTGCCCAACACTGAAAAAGAACACTCGTGAGTGACAGATGTGGTGACGACCAAATGCTATTTTTTTAAATGGAGACTCTTTCCAGTAAATCGGCAGGAATGTTGGGGGGAAGTCGAGGTGGCTGTGGGGGACCCTCGACGGGATCGATAACTGTGTCACGCAGCAAAATGAAAATCTGAGCAATTCATTATAAGAAATCAGATAAATCTATTTCCTGTAGAGTGTAAATGTGCTTAATGCAATTTAAAAACATGCCTCCTGTAGAAAGCCACAATGCTCTTTAGTGTTTGTGAAAAATATGTCTCCTCGGGGTCTTCTGTGTTTAGGGGGGCCGGTTCCACAGCGGTTGAGAGACATGTTGGGTGATACTGGCCCCGAGGTGCTTCCCAGTGGAAGGCCCGCTGTCAGAAACACTGGTTGGAACCTGCAAGGGAAACTCCCGGTGAGGGACTCCGAGACCCCACACGTCCGGCTAGCCCTTCTGTCATCCTCACCCAGAGGGACGGCTGCTCGCCGAGCCGTCTGGCAGCCACTGCGAGCCATCCCGGGCACCCCCGAGCCGTCCCCACGGAACCACGGCTTCAGACAGCAGACAGGCTGCCAGCCTGCGACAGGCAGAGGCGCTCTGTGTCGCCTCGCTCGTGCGAGCTTCCTTTCAGCTTGACGGCTCGGAGCATCTGAGCACCGAGGTGACCGGCACCTTAGAGACGGCAACCTCCAACGCGTTTTTCAAGCAGATAAACGCTATGGATCATGCACTCAGCGATAAAGAGACTGTCCCGCCGTTTTGTGCGCCCGTGGCGCACTGCAGGGAGCGCGCGCTCGGGGCATCTGTGACACGAATGGCGGCAGAACGCTCACGGCCCCTCAGAGTCTTCCCCTCCGCAGGCCCAGGGACCGCTGGCTGATCTCAGGGATGCCACCACGGCCATGACTCAGTAGTGGAAAGGAAGCTCGTGACAGCTGAGGACAGTGCACACGCCCCGTCGGCGGGCACCCGCCTGGCCCTGCCGCGGGCCCCTCCCAACCACGGGCTCCTCGCGTGCCGTGCGGCTGGCCAGGGCCGTGACCGGCAGGACACGGCAGGGCACTGCTCGTCTCCGCCCCCCGCGGCTGGCGGCCGAACCGTTTCCCAGGCACGAGAGGAGACGAGCGCACGCGCGTTACACGGAACCCAGGCCCTGCTACCCGCGCGCTTTCTGGCTCTCCACGTTTTCTTCTCTGCTGTGCATCCCGTCACATGGAAACTAAGACACCTGCTGCGAGAGGAAAGCGGCCGTATGGGTTTCGTCCTTTGGCTGAGGCCTTCACTGTATTTACCAGAGTGATGCTTCCTCCAGGTTTCTCCAAGCGTCTTCAGACGCGCTGGCAGTGGGGAAGCAGCGCTGGGGGGACGCTTAGGCGGCCTGGATGCTAACCACGCCCTGCCAGCATGCGCCCCACACCCCCGGCACTTCTCTCTGCTTCTCTGTGCTGCTCCCCAAATCCGGGGAGTGAACATAGTTATCTCCATGCTCCTTCCAGTTCCAAAATTCACACGACTGATCGGTTCCACTGCCGAGCCCGGGGGTGGTGGAAGCGTGACCGAATCCGGGTGGTGGCTCCCAGCGGCCATGAGGACAGGGTCGGCTCGGAGCCCAGCGCGCCTTCCCCCAGGAGAGCCATTGGCTCTGGGCAGGGCGCCGGACACACCGACGGGGGAGGCTGGTGAACCCGGCTCTCCCCCGGCCACACAGCTCCACCTTTTCAAGGCGGCAGCTGTCCACGCGTAACCCGCATGCCCGCTGCTCCCCGAGGCGAGCCCCTCTGCGCCACGTGCGGACCAAGAAGCAGAACTGCCGCGACACGATCCCCGGTACCAAACCAACCACGGTGCCGGCCCGCGCACGGGCTTGCGGCCCCACACCCCAGCCGCGGGGGCCGTCGCCTGCCTCACCCATCACGTCTACCACTCTCCGGGTCGCGCTTCTGCTATCCGGCTCACAAGTTTTTCCATGTGTAAGTTTTCACACCTCCGGAATTTAATTTTGACGATGTAAGGCAGCAATCCACTCTTATTTTTTTTCCATACAACAAACTTGTTTTCCCAAAACCGTTTATTTATTCGGTGAATGACACTTTCCTAGGGCATCTCTCTCATCCATTCGCCCTCCCATCGCCTTGGCCCAGAGGGCTCTTCAAACTAAGTTTCAGGCGCGCCCGAGGGCGTGTGAAGACTGTCCAAAGGGCATTGAGCACGGATTTCGTTTTACAGTGATGTCAACATCCTCAGCGTCCATGTACTTTTCTCCTAAAACCATTTGCCCAAGAAGATGCCCGTCACTAAGGTCTCACTCTCTCCCCCTCCCCACCTCTTTTTTTAAATGCTTTTTTTAGAGTGGTTTTAGATACACAGCAACATGGAGTTCAGAGTGCAGAGTTCCCGTACACCCTCGGCCCCCACACGCCCACGGCCTCCCCCACGATCAGCACCCCCCGAGTGCTACACCGGCTACACGTGACGAACCTCCAGTGACACACCAGGTTACATGAGGGGTCACACTTGCCGTCGTGCATTCTACGGGTTTGGCCAAACGCATGATGATAGGTGTCCACCACCACAGTATACGGAATAGCGTCACTGCCCCAAAAAAGTCTGCCGCGCTTCGCCTGCTCACCCCGGCCCCCACCCCGGCCCCTGGCAACCACTGATCCTTGTACCCTCTCCACAGTCTTTCTTCTCCAGAATGTCCTAGAGTTGGAACCAGAGAGCAGGCGGCAGCCTTTCTCTCACCCTGGCTTCTTTCTCTCCGTAATGGATTAAGGTGGCTTTGCATAAGCCTCTTTCCAAGTTTCTCCCCATCCCCACAAGAAAGACGTCTCTCTCACCTATTCCTAATCTTCACACTGCACATTGCCAAACCGACACGCCCCGCTCGGAGCAATTCCTTTGATCAGGGCGCCATAACACATCCTGCCCGTCCGCCGCCTCATTAAGAGATAGATTTCTGATACGTTTTGTTTTCTAGGTGACAAGAAAAAACAACTCTGCCAGCTGACTGGCTTCAGTGGCTCTGTCGCTTCTGCGTGAGGCAGCCTCACAATGAGCCGGACGGAAAGACGGTGGTGAGGCTTCTGGCTGCCACCAGCCTCATCAGCTCCCACTGCTTCTCTTTTCTCAGAGCCTCGTCCCACCGCCAAGAGGCCCTGATTGTCACGCAGTCCAGTAATGCTCCCCGTCCCCGCTCGGCGCCCGAGCTTCCCACGGGCGGGGGCTGCGGCCTGCACGCTCCCTTCAGGGGGTCCGCGCCAAGTGATGGGGGAAGGACAACTGCTCAGCAAACGTGTAACGTACGCCGCTCTAATCGAATGTATGTGACACATTCACAGTGATAAGTCACTCCGGAAAATTGTTTCACACATCTGGTCGGAGGATCTATATCTGATGTGAGGAAGCGTGACAAGTTGCCAAGGAAAGACTTCAAACATAAAAGCCTGTCACATCCGAGTCCACACCTATGGGAGTGGTGGACTAGAAGTGGCACTTGACAGAGAAAAAGGAACCATGTGAAATTTCTGACCGTGAGGGATGAGCTTGCTTGTTGATGCCTTCATGGGAGACGGTGGGTTCCGATCCCTGGTTCTTACACTGCCGCTGGGGAGTGATGAAATAGATTTATTTTAAAACACAGATATTTGCAACATGCCATAACACCACCCTTGGCTACTGTTTAAATGTGTAATAAACTTGAGAAGTCAATTCATTTTCGGGGGACTGTGATCAAACACATCCTAAAAAGCACCCTAGCCTGCTCGTTTCCTCATGCACCCCCACTTCCATCCTCACGCGTGGTCGGGATCATTCAGGTGCTGCTAGAGGGGTGTGTGTGTATGTGTGTGTGTGTGTGTGTGTGTGTGCGCGCTCAGGGGTACAAAAGACAGAGGTTACGTGGTGTGAGCCAAACTATCCTAGCAGTCAATGTTTCTCGAAATCAACTGTATTGAAAAATAAAATGTTTAAAACTTAAAACTGGTACGTAGGGTGTAAAGATGCTTTCACTGCCTCTGTTTTCGGAGTCTGCTGGGCTTGGCTGGTTAGGGGTGGGTGGTCTGTGTCCAGAGACCGTGGTTCGGGCTCTCTCCGGTCCCCTTCTTATCTTGTTTATAATCAGCAGGTTTCGCAAAAGCTTAAAACCTTGTTGATCCAAGTATTTTCTGTGGGTCGGCAGTGTGGCACCATCGGAAAGCTTGTTACAAGTTAATGACACATGTTTATAGACCAATGAATGGGGCGCTTTCACATACATGATCTCATTTGATCCCAATTACAGCCTTCAGTTGAGAACAAAGCGCTTTCCGCAAAGAGCACAAATTTAATCCCAGCAGTGAGACGTGAGTACGCTTCCTACATGGCTTTCAAAGATGAGCACTCTAAGTCCCAAGAGTCATCTGAAATTATTTTCAAGTTTAATTATATCGAAAGTCTTCGTTCTAATATATTTTGTTGTTATAGTCCAGAAGATTGTGGGGGAAAAAACATAATAAAGTAGCAATTTTGGCATGGGTTAGTTTTATTTTTGCATCATAAAGATCTAGAGCATGTTAGTAAAGCTATGTTGAGACAGATAAGTGGCTTGTCCAAGACACGTTCACAGTCAGAAACTCGTAGAGCTGCCTAATACATAAACAAGGTTTTCAAAGGTCTAATCGCACATGGCCTGTCTCAGGCACCAAGTAAAGGGAACAGAAGCCCTCGGTGTTGACTCTGTATCATCCGTGGCCCACCCGTGATGCACCAGACGGAATACCAAATAAGAAGAGATGCATCCCCATCCTCAAGGGATTCTTATTTTCCTCTTAAGAGACTGCGTTCGGAAATCAGTGAAATAGATAACAATTACAGGGCAGAATGCAGGAAAGAGCTATATAATTTAGCACTGTATGTATCAAGTAATTTGAATAAGCAGAGTGGGGTGTGCTTAGTAAAATAAAACCAAGATCGTCATTTACTTTGGCCCCACTGCTTGTGTTCGGGCAGCCAAGAAAGAAGGACGACAGGCGGGTGGGTAGGAGACAAAGGCAAAGGGTGCAACAATGGCCCCTGCCAAGGAGGGGCGGGGAGTAAGCAGAGAAGACACCCACGGAGATGTGACACGCAGTGGAACATCTACAGGGGGGGTCCCAGTCTGCACTAAGTGACCCACAGATAAGGAGTATACGCACGAAATCCTGATACGTCACTTCTCCCGGCAGGAGGTCACCGTCATGTTTAGACACGTTATTGCCAAGGAACTGTATCTGGCAGGTTGTCCTACTTATGCTGCTTGGGCAAGCCTGGTGGACCCCCGGGGGTCTCCCTGGACCAGAAGTCACGGGAGAGCCATGCTGATCCTAGGTGTCACTTCTCCGTGCCGAGGCCGTGCTGTCACAAGGACGCGGGGGGCCCCGCACTGGTCTCTGCACCTCCCGTGTGGGCCGGAGTGAGTCCACGAACAAAGCCACTCTTGGCTTCATCGCAAGTGTGTCCCTGAGTGTCAGGCACACAGCTCCTGACGCTCGCCGGCCTCACCTCATCTGGGGCTCACTTCACAGGGGCTCGGACCCCCGTCCCAAACACCCAGAACGACCACCGGCATGTCACAGTGGGCGGGCATCTTCTCTCTGCTTCGTCCCCGCCCTCCTTGGGAAGGGGCTCGCGCTGCTCCCCGGCCCCCGGTTCCGCCCGCCCGCCCACGGCCCTCCTCTCTTGGCAGCTCGGAGGGACCTGGCACTCCTGATGTAACTGCCAACGGCGCTGTGCTTCGCCAAATCGGGTTCTGACACCAGCTCTGCTGGCAAGGGCCCCGTCTCGCTCCAGCTGTTCCCCTATTTCTTCCCCAGCAGCGTGCCGCCCACGGCGAGGGGTGGCGAGAACTCGGCCCCCAGCATCCTGTTTCTATCCCTGGGCCGCCCTGGAAGCTCTTAAGTCCCATGCCGGGTGCCACTGAGCACAGGGCTTTTACAGGTTGGGCTAATTAGATGGGCACAGTTTGCTTTGTGCTTCGGGCCAGAAGGAACCTTGCTAACTGGTGTCACAAGTCTTGAGCCAAAACAGACATCACAGCCACAAGGTGAAGCCACGCCCTGCAGGTCTGCAGGGCCCCTAAGAGTTCACACAGGAGCCAGGTGCTTGCGCCTGGCCTGCACCAGCTGCCAGGCAGACTCCGCATTCCTCCTCCTCTGCATTCCTCCTCCATTTTTACCCACGGCCATGACAGTCTCCGCACAATTACGGGCACCCCACTCATGCATCCCTGGCTTGAGGTTTATGTAATTCTTTCCTGTGCTTATTGCTAGGAGCTCTTTTTACACGAAGTTCATCAGCTCGCTTGTAGTTCCTTCGGGATAAAGCTGAAGGCACTGCCATTTAAAACCACTCCGTCCGCGGATACACCTCTGTGGAAAGCAGTTTCAAACGGCCTTCTCAAAACCTTCTCAAAACCTGGCTACGTACGCTCTTGTAGAAAAAGAGAAGGCGCCGAGAAGCCTGTGAGATGCAATTTTGGATGGCTAAGTATGTTGTGGGGTTGTTGGAATTCTGTAAAGTTTCTCAGTTCTGAACAAATTTGTTTAAGCAGCTTAATCAATAGCCTGGCTCTACGGTACTATGGAGCTTTGCCTCACCTCAGCTGACTTTGGTAGATCATGGAAATGCCATCTGTCCTTCTTGAGAAGGCTTTGAAGCTATTTTGAAGAAAGGAAGGTAGTTTTGTTGAAACTTAACATAATTTATATAATGCTGGCAAAGGTTCTGGAAAATAATTTTGTTAACAGTGTTCTCACAACAAGGATTTAAGGTTATTTAAAATAAAAGGACATTTTCTAATTTAAAGATTGAATACATGTGATCATTTCAGAGAACCTGAAGACTTAAACTTGAGGTCTGTCAAAATCATGTTAGGGGTACCTTTATGCAAAATATTATTAATAATCCATCTTGTTAGACACGGTGATCACTCACGGCTCCCCTAACTGAAGAGGAGACAGCATCACATTAAGGTCTGACCTGTGGCAAGTTCACTTATTTCTCTCAGCATCGAAATCCTCATCTATTCAGGATTTGGGGTAAAAACTAAATGTAGGAAAGGTGCTTTGAACAGTGCCTAAAACAGAGGAATGCAAAGTGGCTGTGAAGATGAATTCTGACAGGTGGCACAAGGTAGGGCTGTGGCTACAGGTAAACACGCTCTCACCTTCCCCCCGCTCTTGCTCTTCCCTCATTGAGTCAATATTTACTGACCACCTGCCATGTCCCAGGCCCAGGTGCTGCGGACGGAAACGTGAACACACAGATCCTCCAGCTAGAGACACAGCTGGGTAAGCAGACCCCCTTAGATGGAGGCTGCAAATGCTCAGGGAGCACAGAGGAGACTCGGCCCAGTCCGAGGTTTCAGGAAAGACCTCCTGCTGGCTCTGAGCCACAACGAGAGGGGCGGCTAGGGGTGGGCCAGGCCGAAGACGCAAAGGAAAGGATTTCAGGCTTGGAGAGAACCCCAACGCAAAGGCCTGGAGGTGAGAGAGAACCTGATAACGGTGAGAAATAGAGAATTATTCCATGAAGCTGAAGATTAGAGAGAGAGAGAAATGTTTACAGATGGAACGGGGGGAAATAAGCAGGGACTGGATCATAAGAGGCGCTGTAAACAACGGAGGAGAATTTGAAATTTATCTTAAAAGCAACAGGAAGTCGTGGAAGGGTTGGATGGAGAACGGCAGGCATGCTTAGAGTTGTTTTAAAAGCATCATATATAATGTGAAGGCAAGACTGGAGATTCTGAGGCTGAGTTGGTGGCCGATACAAGGACCTGAATTACGGTCGCGATGGTGGGACTGGAGAAACAGATGGGTGAGGTGTTCAGCAGGTGGCCCCGAGTGGACTTGGTGATGTCTGAGACAGCGGGTGGTCATAGAGACGCCAAGCACGACACCCTGGTTTACTGGCCACCGGCGTGTTGTTCCTCACGAGAGAGAATGTTAGGAGAATCGTGTTTGGGGAGAAAGATGCTGAGTCTAGCTGTGCACACGATGAGTCTGAACTGTCCACGGGACATTCTGGAAGCTTCCGGAGTCCAGAAGAGGTGTGGCTGGCACCACATGTTTGGGAGTAATCAGCACAGGGTGGGGAACGGAAACCCTGGAAGGGGAAAGCCGGGGAGGGCGTATGGAGGGAGAGTTTTTATGGGGCAGAACCCCAGGAAACACTGATGCTTAAGAGACGAACTGAGAAAGAGGAATCCCCCAAAGGGACTGAAAAGGAACGGCCAACCAGGCAGAGACATCAGGAGAACCGGAAGCCATCGGAATCAAGACAGAGAAGTATTTCAAGAAGTCCATGACAGTCACAGGGGATAAACAGTGTCAAATGATACAGAGAGATCAGGTAAGCGACTCAGTTTTCACTGGTTTCAACAACGAGGAGGTTTATCCAGATTCCACTCACACACACACACAGACTGTCACACGCGTCCGGCACACCCGCACAGACTTGGAACCCTTGGGTAACACGGTAGTGCTCCTCTGAGACCCCCCAAGGTCTGCTCTTTCCCTTCTCTTCCCGCCTCATCCTTGGCAGTTGCTTTGCAACTCCTCCAAAGCCCTCGTTAGGCCCAACATAAAGGAGGAAAGAGAACAGAGGGTGGGGACAACTTAAAGTCACGTGACCAAGGCTACACCTACCGCAGTGGGGCCCTGGTCCCACCTGTCACACGGGCACTTCAGAAGCACCTTATCCTTTTACGTGTACCTTATGAAGACAAAATGCTAACTTGACTGAATGAAGTTAACAAAACCGACTTCTCATCTCATCTCCTCACAATTCAACGGACCTTTGAAAATGTAAGAAGATCATGGGCTGTTGGTTTTACTACTTCAGAACTTTTACTACTAGCTTTCTCTTCAGACAATACCATCTGGACAGATAACAAAATGGTGCGCAGCTTAACATCCTTGCTGTATTTAAATGGTCAGAAATTATTTATTAAGGAAAAATGCAGTTGGAAGGATTTGCCAAAAAAAAAAAAATGACTGATCTATTTTCAAACTCCAACTCTCACTCAGAAATTCAAATGTATAAAAGATCTGATTGGTTAAGGGTTTCATTTTCTTTTTTTTTTCTTTTTTTCACTCCTTTAAAACATATGGTTTAGTTAAAAGAAATAGGATTTATTTAGATAGCAGAAGAATGTCAGATTATATGACTCATATCCTACCTAAATTTTTTCTGTTGGAAAATTTCCTACACAGATGAGAAATCTTATTTTATGCTGGATGGACCCCACAATTTGATACATTTATGGCTTTGAAATAGGAGCTGCTAGTTGCATGATTCAGAGGCTCTTTGAGTACAGTGCAATCATCCCATGACTTCAGTAAAAAACTAAATTATGTAAACAATTTCTAATGGTCTCCATCACTAATGAGATAGACCAGTAATGTAAACAGATTTTCATTCTGAAGAGAACCAGAAGTTCCCAAAGCTCCCAAAATGCAAAGATGTAAATGATGAGCATGACACTGATTGCAAGCCACATTCTAAAACAGACTCTCCAACAGATGGTCTGTGAGCGTTCAGAAATGGAAGGGGTGGCCACCAGGAGCCAGCATGGGCTCAGGACCAACGGATTCTGCCAGGTAACCCCACGTGCTATTAAAATAGAGTGCTAACAGGCTATTGGACTAATGGATATAGCAGAGCTGATATAATATACACACGGGAACCTAAAAAGTTGAAAAATAACTGAATTGTTCAGCCATAATAGAGTATGCAAGTATTCTGTTTACTATGGTAGAATTCATTAAGAGCTTGCATAGTTAATTATTCGACAAATATTTATTGAGCACTTCATTTTTTGACTGTGCTGAGGGCTTATAACCACCTGTTTTAACACAGGTCTACCTGTAAGATAGCAGCTGTTATAAATGAGAGGCAGGTGAGTACATGGCTTAAGCATATATAAACTTGGAGCCAGGCAGCATTGTTTTAAACCCTGACTGTCACTTAAATGGCTTTGTGACCTTGAGAAAGTCTGCCTCAAGCTGTTCACCTATAAAATGGGCATGATAATAATAGTACCTACTTTGTAAAGGGGTTGTGAAGATTAAATCAGCTAATGTATGTAAACATCTCAGAAAAGTATCTATACATAGTGAGTGCTAATGAGCATCAGCTATATTATTATAACAGCTCCGAGAGACTGTCTGTTGTGTTTGCTGCATTGTCCCAGTGCTGAGAATAGAGCCTGGCACACAAAGTATTTAATACTAACTGGATTCTCACAGATTTTTACTTGCTACGCAATCCAATTTTTATCAGTCGTACCAGAAACAGAAATTAAAGAAAAATGCCACCATCAGACATACTATGTAATCTCTCTTAACTTCGATCTTGCCTTCCAGTTCCTGTTTGTAAGCTGATGCTGGTATTTCTTTTTACGGTAAGTACTCAAAACTGAGATTTTAATATGCATTCTGCCTTCTCAGATAACATTATCAGGTCAGATTTTAAAAAGTCCATTGCTGAATAGATTTTTGTCAGTGACTTTTAAGCAACTATACTTTCAGGCTCGTTTTTTTTTTTTTTTTTTTTTTTTAAAGTAAAAGCAAAGCTGGTCAAGTCTGTTCCATCTGACTGTTAGCAGTCATTTCCCCCTGCATTTTATATTACCGGAGGTAGCGATTACAGCTCTAGTCCATTAGCACTTAACTATAGCACGATTCTTGCGACACAAACCATGCTTTCCTTTCAGGCGACCTCTGAGAGATCATTAAACAGTGTCTGGTCACTCAAAGCAGCACACGTCAGTGATACAGACCTAGCATTTTATGTACCACAAATTCCTTCACAAAATGTTTTAGCATTTTGATGAATTCTGAGGCTGCAACAAATGTCAAATGGGGATTTTCTCTGCACTGTCCATGAGATGCAGACAGGCCAGTGAGGTGTGGACCCCAGAAGTAATGCCCATCGGGAACGCTGAGTGGGGTCAGCCCAAAGGCCTCTCTTAGGGCTGCAACGAAGACGTCAGCCAGGGCTGGGTCTCATCCTAAGGCTCAGCCTGGAAGGGTCTGTGTCCATCCTCACGGAAGGGATGGCCGGCTGTCTTCAATTCCACATGGGCTGTGGATCGTGGGGCTCCCTATCTACATGGCTGTCAGCTGGAGGATGCCTTTAGCTCCTTGCCACATGGGGTCCCCCAACATAGAAACTTGCTTCATCAAAGCCAGTAAGGGAGAGAATCTTCAAACAAGATGGGAGTTATACTCTACGGTAATCTCATCAGCAGTGTGGTGCCCTCGGTGTTGAGGTATCCCTTGGTTAGAGGCGGGGCACTCAAAGGCGGGGGATTACACAGGCCCTACATACCAGTAGGTGGAAGTCACAGGGGCCGTCTTAGAGGCTGCCTATCACCGAAGCACTACCTCAGAAAAGCGTTATGTTGCTTGTCAAGGAGATGGGCCCACGTGATGCCACCTTCTGGCCTGGCTGGCCACTGCGACCTCACTGCAGTCAGCAGCATCTGGTGTCCACCGCTGCTGAGGCCGCTGCTTCTGAAACTACCCAGGCCTCCCTTCCTAGGCAACCTCAGGAGTAAACCAGAAGGAAGTAGCAGCTTCTCCTCTTGAATCATTCACGTGACGAGTTGATCGGCGACACAGGCGCACCCTCACTGGGCTTTGGGGCTGAGGTCAAACAAGTGACATGCTCTGTACGAGTTTCTCAGTCATACATACAGATTCCCCTACTGCTTGCTAATGAGGGCTCGAGGCCAATTTGGCTCTCGCCAGAGGCGAGCTTCGGACCTGCAGCTGGGCCTCTCCACTGATGAGCCCTGCTTCATGGCTCTTTCTAACTGGGTCTGGGCAACCTAACAATAGCAGCTTTCTTCTCCAGGTAGCTGTCAGTCGAGAGAGGAAGCAGAGACCCTCGCAGAGGAAGGGAATGAGCCGGTCTCGTGCCAAGGCACAGGTCGTCCCCTTGGCTCCCGAGTGGACCCCCACGTACGGGCAGCAGCACCGTGTCGCGGTTGTGCACGGCGTCCCCGGAGACCGCCCGCATGGCTGTGAAGCTGCTCCTGTGATGTGCCCGCTGTGCGACCCTGGCACGTTACTCAGTCTCTCTCAGCCTTGAGTCTTCCCACCTGTAGGACGATAATCTTATCAACCTTCTAGGGGAACTGGTAGGATGAATATTTATAAGTGCTTAAATTAGGGCCTGGCACGTAGTAAGGGAAAGAATCTGCTTTTCGTCTTCACTTCGTGCGACTTCCAGTGTCCGGTCCAACACGCAGTCAGCTCGGTCACGGCCACACCTGTCCACACAGCACGGCAAACACGGAACGAACTGAAATCTAAAACTTAGTTCTGAGATCTATCACAGAAGTGCAGTCACCGTACAAACCTCTGCCACGTGATCTGGGAGGCAGGAAGTGGGCGCAGAAAGCCCCTGGTTACAGAGCAGAAGCTCACTACAGAGGGCCCCCCGGGCCCAGGTGGTGGTAGGTGACCCCAGCTGCAGGCTTAGTGGAAACAAGACTGGGAGTTAAAAACTCCAGCTGGGGAGCCACGCATGGGTTGGCTCCCACCAGAGCCAGAGAGACGGGGTTTCCCCGGAGCCTAACTGCCCTGTGGGAAGAGAAGGACCCCACTCCATCCCTCTGGTCCCCCTCCCCGCCCCCCAGCCTCCTGCCTCACCTAAGGAGGGTGGGGTGGGAGGCTGAGAACCACTTGTAAAGGTCACACCCAGAGCCCAGGGGCCCAGGCTCACTAAATGACAGGAGCACATCAAAGGGCCACAGAATGCTTCCCCGCCCCACAGCCTACCCACACCTCACTAAGGGCCTAGCACCCCGGTTCCTTTTACCCTGCGTACAATGTCTGGTTTTCACCAAAAAATCGTGAGACAAACTAAAGACAAAAAAACAGAGACAGCACCAACATCCGAACCAGTCTCAGATATGGGCGATAATGTTGGAATGGCCAGACCAGGAAATTTTTAGTCTAAATATATCCCATGCAATATTTGGGACAAATTGAATATATTTATACTAAAAAAAAAAAATTATTTATCGCTTATCCAAAAATTATTTCTTGTGTAACTTAGCATACTGAATTGTATCTGGCAATCTGTTATTAGTTTCCTGTTGCTGCAGTAGCAAATTACCAGACATTTAATGGCTCAAAGCAACACGACTTTACCACCTGACAGGTCTGGAGGTTAGAGGTCTGGAACAAGTCCGTATTCTAAGGAGGGTCTGGGGGAGAATCCATTTCCTTGCTTTTTCCAGCTTCTAGAGGCTGTCTGCAGCCTCTGGTTCACAAACCCTGCCTCACCTGCAGAGCCAGCTGTAGGGCACCTTCTCTCCTCTCTGCCCTCCGCTTCTGTGCTCCCTTCTCATTCCCTCGCTTCCTCTCCCTCCCTCCCTTCTCCCTCTCTGTCTCTCTGTCTGTCTCTGACTTTCTCTTCCCTTTCCTCCCTCCTTTCTCTCCCGCTCTCCCTCCCTCTCCTTCTCCCTCTCCTGCCTCCCTCATCCTTGTCATTACATTGGATCCACCTGGATAATCTTCCCAGTTTGAATCTTAAAAAACAAAACAAAACAAAACAAAACAAAAACAAAAAAAACTAAACAAATGTCTTTGTAAAAATGTAGCTGAAAGCCAACATGCCTGTAAATAGTTAAATAAGTCAGAACAAGAAAAGAAAAACATGACTTTTTTTTTTTTTTTTTTTTTACTTTTTCTGATAATAAAAGCTATTCATATGCCTTATAGAAGATTTGGGAAATTGATAAAGAAAAAAGTTCAAAAAGAAAAAAAAGTTTTCCCAGAATCCCACCACTCAGAGATAACCACCTTAACATTTGGTATCATTTCTTTCCAGGATGATTTCTGGAAAATCAATTTCCATATAGACAAACTGTACAGTAGACATATTAGATGGTAAATAAAAATGTAAGCTTCCATCGGTTCATTTATTCATCCACTTATTAATGTCTTCCACCAGATGTGCTATAACAGGCCATTAATCCATTTATTCACAGGGTACATGACCAGCCTGAGTGGTTGCTATAAAGGTTCGTAAGACGCGGATCTCTACATTCTAGTGTAGAGAAGTGTAGTCAGGGTTCTTTGGAACACATATCAAAGGAGCAACTCAAATGTACTACCAACTGCAACGTCCAAGGACCAGTCCAAACTGCATCCACGCGAGAACTCTACTTCCCTCTCTCACTTCCGAGTCCTGCTGGCCTCCGCGTGATTTCATTTTCAAAGAGGTTCTCTCCATGCAGGAGTAAGACGGCCCCTGACAGTCCCAGATTTGCGTGGTCCTTAGCGTTTAGAACCCTGGAGGAGGACAGACCTACTGTCTCCCAGATGCACACGTCAAGACCGACGGAGGAACTCTGGACAGTCAATGAGAGAGGGATGGGTTCCATGAGTAAGAGGGCCTGGTCACACCCGGGCCTGCAATTAACGTCACAGGAGAGTCACGTGGGCTCAGGAAGAGGCATTTCCCCATGAAACAGGTCGGACGAAGCAACAGATGTCCAATAAAGAGGAGAGAAGACGTATACTCAAATATGTTGAAAACCGAGTTATATTTAGACAGATCATCTGTGTTAACATGCTCACTGAAACGAATTCTTTTTAAGGGCAGAATGCGCAGCCTCTTCCGAACCTCTTCTCAAACGTCAACAACTCTTTTCCCCTGAAAGCATGAAACAAAGGTCCCCTGGGTTGCGTGAAAAATGTCTTACTAAAAACGAGGCCGCGAAGGAAACACATTTCATGAGGGCACGGAGATGTGAGTGGAGATGGGTTCTACGCTTTTGGATGGACTCCCACAGAAGGCAAACACCGCAGCGTTAAGACTGCCAACAATACAACGGGGAAGGCAGGAGAGAACAGTGGGCATCCCACCAAAGTGCACGGAAAGCCAAGGCAAGGCAATCAAGCAGCAGATCTCAGAACAGCAAGCTGCCACCCCGAATTTGGACAGTTTCACCTGGACAGTTTCACCGGGAGCCTTGTCAAGCAAAACAGGAAGGAAACTGACGTGTGAACAGTTACTGTGTCTTTGGGACCAAAGTAATTACTACTTCCGGTTTAAAGATACAAAAGTCGAAGCTCAGCGGCATTATTGAACTCACCCGAAGTCTATTTGAACTGAAGTTTATCTCATGCCAAAGTCCGATCTTCTTTCTTCCACAACCAAGATGCTTCCCAGGGAAGAGTAGGCTGTTTCAATAAAGGCCTATTTCATTCTGAAGGGAAAGAGAAAAATGTCCATGAAAGAATCCAAGGATTTAAATGATGAATTGAGCCAGGAGTTTGCGGAACTGCTATAAATATGAAATTATGTTATTAAAGAACTTAAGTGGCCTGTACCCTGTAATCTCCTTGCTTATTTTCAAAATCAGTCAACTAAGCATAAGGTCATCTCTGTCCACTTTCCTCCTACTTCACGATTCCTGTGTCCAGACCATGTGGAGCTCTTCTTATCTCAGTCTTGGCTCATGTCGCTTCCTCTACTTGAAACATTTTTTCTTCCCCCAGCCCCTCCACCCATATCATGGCTGCTTCTTCTCATCAGAAGATTTACTTAACTCAAGTATCACCTTTACCAGGTGACCTCTTCCTGCCAACACCCCTATTAAAATAGCATCCCCAGTCTCAGAGAGCTTAGCCTGTGAACTTGTTTTATTTAAATTTTTATTGCTTGTCTCCTTCAAAGAGAATATAAAATCCTTAAGGGACAGGATCTGTCCCAATGTTTATCCAGCACTTGAATTCTTCTTGGGTCACAGGAGGCATTCACAAATAATGGAGTCTATAACTTGCAAGTGTTACAAAGTGAGACTAGACTATATCACTGATAAGAAAATGAGTGTGAAAAAGAGACAAAGAAACAGAAAGGATGCTGTGATAGATAGTCCCGTGCCAGTCACTTCTGAAGCAAATGGAAACAAAATACTACTATGTAAACACTTCAGTACTACATGTATTAACTCGTTTGTGTCCCTCATAATAAATACGTTTGCCACTCTGACTTTGCAGCTGATGAGTAGTGAATCACACAGTTAACTGGGCCGGGGTCACAGAATTAGTCAAGTGCAGTGACAGAATTTAAAACCAGTCTATACCGATTTTACCCTGAACACCGCAATCCCGTCTGATCTCAGAAGCTAAGCAGGGTCGGGCCTGGTTAGTACTTGGATGGGAGACCACCTAGGAAGACCAGGTGCTGTAGGTGTTAAAAAATAAATAAGGGCGTGCAAGTGACAAGATGCTTGCAATCTGTGAGGTCAACCGACAGTTGCCTCACCTAAAAAAAATAAAATAAAATAAGAATTTAAACCCAACTCAGGAAGTTGGAGTTCCTGCTTTTAATACTTTGATGCGGCCTCACTAAAAAAAAAAAGAAAAAAAGAAAAAAAAAGAAAAAGAAAAAGAAAAGAAAAGAGCGCGTGGCTGGCAGCACGGGCGCGCCAAGCTTCCCCGACATTCATAGTTAAGCATCAGTTCAAAATAACCGGAGCGACGCTAAGACAGGAACAGCCAAGTCTGTTCCCGCCAGCGGCAGTTGTGACATCCTTGATTCGGAACTGGGGCAGTCTCAACTCTTGCCACCTTCTCGGGCTGGGAGGCGGCGCCCCAGCTCGCCCGCGTTTCCTCCCTCACTGCGCCCCTACGCGTCCTCACCTGGCACACAGCAGGGCCGCCCGCCCCGCCCACCTGCCACCACTGAGCGAACGGTGCGGCGTGGGGGCGCTGCGCCCGCATTAACTACTGTCACTGATGCCTATTTTGGGGGCCTCCTCTCCCCTGCACTTTGAGGTAGAAGAAACACATCCCCGCGCTCAGGAGCACGCGCTCCCTCGCCCGCGCGCCCGCCTCCTGCGCCCGGGCCGGCGGCGGCGGGCTTCGCGCATGCGCACGCGCGATCGCCGCGCCGCCGCCGCGCCCCGATGACGTCACTCGCTTGCGCCGCCCGAGAGCCCGGCGCGCGTGCGGACGCTCGGCTTCCCTGCTGGCCGCCGATCGCGCCGCCGCGGGGCCCCGGGACTCGACGGCATGAAGGAGACACCGCTTTCCAACTGCGAGCGCCGCTTCCTCCTCCGCGCCATCGAGGAGAAGAAGGTAAACGGCCCCGGGGGACTTCGGGCTGCGTGGGCGCTCAGGTCGCCCGGCCGTCCGTAGCCTTCCGGCTGGGACGCACCGACCTCGCCCTCGCAGGCCCGGGTGGGGACTGCTGGTGCGTTCTCAGCCCCGCAGGCTTTATTTGGCCCCAGCAGCATCTTTTCAAGGCTCGAGTCACTCCCACCTCCTGTCAGTGCCCGGGCACCTCGTTTCCACTTTCCTCTGGGGGTGCTTAAGATCCCACTTGCCCCCCAGGGTCTGGTTCAGAGTAGCTGCTCCACAAATAATTGAAATAATGAACGGATGTTGTCCTTACAGCGGCTGGATGGCAGGCAGACCTATGATTACAGGAACATCAAGATCTCATTTGGAACAGATTACGGGTGCTGTATTGTGGAACTTGGGAAAACAAGGTAACAGGCTTCATATTAGATGAAACCTCAATGGGGAAGTCTGAAAGAACCTAATTGACTCAGTTGTCTACAAAGTAGCGAAGAAGTTTGGACGTTATTTTGTTTGGCTCTAAAAAATAAGTATATTTTCTTTAATGCAAGATTTTTTTTGATTTATAGTTACACTTTAAGTTTTTAATTATAAGTGTACACATGTCATATGAGTATTGCATAGTTTTTGATTACATTGAACTTATTTCCTGCACTTATTGTCAGTAAGTGGGTCCTACTTTCCTCTTTTTCCTGAGTGATGCGAGAATCAGGTTTTTAATCATTGGAACTAGTGAGGACGTTGGTCAGATAATGTTGGCATACTATGACATAGGAAAACTCTTAAGAATTATCTCAAGTTCTCATGCCATCTTTTATCAATAAAAAGTTATTTTAGAAAAGAGTTTAGGTCAGTAATTTTTTTTGAGTGTTTGTGGAATAGACAGTATTGTTTTTCCTGTCATATGGATATGCCAATATGTATTTTATTCCTGTATAAATTCTACTACTATATATATAGCAACAATCTCTAATGGTATATCATACTGAGTATGCTGTTACTCAGAATAAGATTGAAACTTGACTGGTATGTTTTAGTATATATTTTTTTAATTGGAAAGGATATATTGAGTTAACAGATTGGTCCTTTATCTTTGCAGAGTTCTTGGACAGGTTTCCTGTGAACTTGTCTCTCCAAAACTCAATAGGGCAACAGAAGGTATCCTTTTTTTTAACCTTGAACTCTCTCAGATGGCTGCCCCAGCTTTTGAACCTGGAAGGTATTTAAATCTTCTTAAGCTGCTTTAACCAGAGGAGACTGTAAAGGCAGCAGAGTGTTGTTTTAATGCCTGGTGACCTTAGCCCATTCCTGTTTTCCTAGGCAGTCAGATCTCTTGGTGAAGTTGAATCGTCTCTTGGAAAGATGTCTAAGAAATTCGAAGTGTATAGACACCGAATCTCTCTGTGTTGTTGCTGGTGAAAAGGTGGGGAATGTGCCCAAAATTCTTAATCTTAGAATTCTTAATTCATGGATCCCTTTGGCTATACGTTAATTCTCAGAGCTTAAGTTAATCTAGTTTTATACTGGTTCACTTCACTTCAAATATTTCTGAGTGCCACTCGTAGAACTTTGTGTCATCTCTCTCTGAAAGGACAAAAAACATTGGTGAAAATAGCAGTTCGGATTTTTGTAAAAATGTCTTATTCAAAGAACTTGCAGTTTTTCATGTAGTATTTATTTTCTTATGTTATTTAAGTGAGTTGATAGAAGCAGGTGTTTTTTTCTTTTATATGAATGAAGAACTGAAGATCAGTTTAAATCTTCATTTGGATAGGTTAATTGACTTACAGAGCCACACAGTGAGTCCACAGTAAGCTGACATGGGAAATCTTACTCAGTAAATTGTTCTGTGTGATGATATTAGAACTTTATTCTTGATTAGGGTATTTTGACCATCTTTTTGACTCCAGAAAAGTCATTTAGCCTTTCCACATTCCATACTTGACTATGACACTTTCTATTTACATTGTTTTTAAGATTACTGTAAATATTATGTGATACCAAGAGTTTGAGGTTTTTAAGTTGGGGGAAATGATAGAAATATAATTAGACTAGAACTTAGGAAATGCTTCGTATTGAATGTGGAATGGTTCTGTATATTTAGAGCATATATTTTTCTGTTGTCAAATGACTCAGAGGTGAACTGTTGGCATTTCATATGTTAGTCTGGCTTAACATTTTTCTAAATACGGTTTTATTGATATAATAGGAGTAACCGCATGTTTTAACAGCAAGAGAAAAATTTGGACATAGTGTTACTTTTCCTTTTAAATAGCCACTGGTTGTAATGAGTTAGGATTTAATTTTGTTTTAAATTCACATCAGGTTTGGCAGATACGTGTGGACCTACATTTACTAAATCATGATGGAAATATTATTGATGCTGCCAGCATTGCTGCAATTGTAGCCTTGTGTCACTTCCGAAGGCCTGATGTGTCAGTCCAAGGAGATGAAGTAACACTGGTAAGCTCCCGTGATGCCAGCCAGGCCCCTTTCTGTGCATGAGTGACTATCCTTGACGTGCAGGCAACTTGTTATCAGTGAAGTTTTGTTGTAGACAGAAATGAGGTATGTTCTAAAGTTTGTTCTTAGGCAAAAACTATATGTGGTCAGAATTGCCCTTGAAATCCTTAAGTCTTGTGTATTGAAGTATCCGTCAGTGAAAGCACACCCTAGCCTGGTTTTCTAAAACGAGATGATTTCTTCTTGGAACTGAGGATCAGATGAAATGGTTGGCCTATGTTTAGAGACCACATGTGTGAAAAATACATAATTCTCAGCACAGTGAGGTATTTCTGCTTCCTTTGTGGCCAAGTCCTCAGAAATACCTGGAAGGGTCATTAAAGCATGTTGCTGGGCTCCACCCTCAAAGGAGGAAGGGCAGGTGGTAGGACCTACCAATTTGTACTTCTAATAGCTCTCAGGTGATAACGGATGCTGCCGGTGCAAGGACCGCATTTGGAAAACTATTGACCTATGCAAGTTGTGTTGTCTTTCTCTTTTATGCTGAATATGCCATTTCAGTTTATATAAATGACATGCTGGAATAATGAAAGTGCACTGTGGTGGTCGTTTGAGTCCCGGAGTTACAAAAGGAAACATCTGAGTCCCGAGTTCTTCCTGCAGTCATTCACCATGCTGCTTTTAGGCATTAGAATGGAGCAGACACTAAAGGCTTAGAGGTAGGGACAAAAGTTCATTAAAAATAGAGACATTCTTTTAGAGAAGGGAGTCGGAAAAGAGCAGTTAGTAGACAAAAAAAGATACCATTTACTGCTGGTGGTAATGTAAAATGGTAAGCCACATTGGAAAAGTTAGACAGTTTCTTAAAAAGCTAAGTATAAATGTATACAGCCCAGAAATTGCATGCCTAGGACTCGACTCAGGAAGAATGAAAGTGTTTGTTTACTCATACTTTTATGTGAATGTTCAGAGCAGCGTGATTCATAATAGCCCCAAACTGGCAACAACAATCCAAATGTTCATCAACTGGTGAATGGAAAACAAAATCCATACAGTGGAATGCCATTCATCAGTAAAAGGGACCAAACTACAAGGTGGATGAAACGGGCTAAGCTGAAAGGAGGCAGATGGTTTGATTCCACTTGTATGGAATGTCCAGGAAAGGCAGGTCGATAGGGACAGAAAGTAGATGGGTGGTCGCTTGGGCCTGGGAGTGAGAGCTGACGGCACCCAGGCTCAAGGGAAGTTTCCCGTGAGGCAGGGGAAGCTGAGTGAGGGAAATGTTAAAAAAAACTGGATGTGGTGCATGATTTAACTGTCCTAAAAAGTGAATCATGTTCTTAAAATGGGCGGACCTTATGGCATGCAAAATACACCTCGATACAGCTTTTCGACAAACGCATAATCAGTCAGATAGGTAATTGTAGAGGATCATTGAGGATCAAAAGAATTGCGTGTTTTATCGTCACATTTGCTGTGCAAGACGCTGTGTAGCGTATTCTGACCTACGACGAGCTGCTGAAGCTTCTGTTCTCAAACAGTACACTCCGGAGGAGCGCGACCCCGTGCCGTTGAGCATCCACCACATGCCCATCTGCGTCAGCTTCGCCTTCTTCCAGCACGGGTAGGTCTCCGCCTTGCCACGGGCCGAAGTCCTCCATGCCGCCGGGAACTCGCCTGGGTAACGCCAGTGTGCCAAGGACAGATGACACACCCCTCCTTCAGGGTTAAAAGATATTTTCGTCTATAATCAGTATCTTAAAAATTATTTGTGAAATATTTTACATTCTTTTATTTCTACTGAATCGTTGGAATCCAGTGTTTTAACACTCATGGCGCATCCCACTTTGGACTAGCCACGTTTCAAGAAGCCAGTAGCCACAGGTGCCGAGAGGCTGACGTTAGGCTGTGCAGAAGTGACGCATTTCTTTCTAATGAGCTATTAGCGGAAGCTGAAAGAACTTCAGAGTAGAGGACATTAGGCCTTAAGATCAACCAAATTAATGTTATCTAAGTTTTTATTGATGAGCCGCAGGTTTTTCCATCAAAGTGATAGCATTAGGGTTAGATGATACATCATTTAGATGAAACCATAATGAACCTAATGTGATTTTACTGTAATAGAAACTAGCAGTGTCCATTTAGCATTCATTTTGTGTCCATAAAAACAATCATCGTCTCGTATCATTTCCCATTAAAGTGGCTCTCATCCGCAGCCTGAGGCCTTTGCTGGGTTTTCATTAATGCCATTTAAAAAACAATTTCCACGGTCCTAAAATTGACAAGCGTCCAGCCTCGGAGTTGCTCCGTTCCATTTAACGTTCATTGCAGAACGTACTTACTGGTGGACCCCAACGAGCGCGAGGAGCGTGTGATGGACGGGCTGCTGGTGATCGCCGTGAACAAGCACCGCGAGATCTGCACCGTGCAGTCCAGCGGCGGCATCATGCTGCTGAAGGACCAGGTCAGCGCTGTGGCTCGCGTGCCCTCGAGAGCGGGGCTCTTCTTTCTTTATAGTAAAATTCAACAAGGACATTTTGTGATTGATTCCAGGATGCGTTAATATTTGTCCTTATCGTCCTGTTGAGTGGTGGCTGGCTACAAGGGGTCTGCCTCCTCGCTGCTCCCATGTATGGCCCTCCAGAGTCTAACCCTTTTAGATAGAGGGACACTTTTTTCCTTCCAGTGAGGAAAGATATTCATATCCCTACCCACTCCCCCACCAACACACACACACACACACACAATAAAAAGTTTCAAAAAATAGAAATGAGAAAACAAAATAGTTTTACTTTTTTAGAGTTTGGGTGCAGTAAGCAGTTTTCGGACGTGGCTACATACTAGATTGACACGGGCTTTTAGGAAATGGGTGCCATGTAGCCTGTCACGCAGGGGGTCAAGAGCAGAAACTGCTTCCGGTGGCGTTCCAGCCGTGCCCGGCACTAACTGACCCTTGGCAAGGTTCCTATCTTCGTGCCTCCATTTCTTTTTCTGTGCCGTAGGGAGTAATGCTGCTGTCGCCACCTTGCTGGGACATAAGGACTGATAGGTGTGGACATACTGCCCTCCCTGTATAGGACACAGTAAATGTGCAGTATTTTAGCAAATTCCCAGCATCGTGACTTCTGCCAGGTCCCCGTTGCCAGAGGCGCCGATCGGTTAGCTCCCTGAGCACCTTTGCTTTCTGAGAGCTTCTGGGGTGCTGGGCAGCCATGTGTGGACCTGGGCTGTGGGTCACTGAGGGAAGGGCGTGCCCCGAGCACGTAGTGGGTGTCTGAGGCCTTTTCGAGGGTATCCGTGTTACAGAGGCGTTTTCGGGTTGGTTTCCTCAACGTGACATGGGTCACCTATTTTAAAACAGCTCTCACATCTTGCTTTAACTGGTGTTTACCTTGTGTTTTCATATTTGGGAAAAAGTCAGGCTTACATTATAAAATTAGAAAAACTAGTCTCATGTTTTTAGTTGTATTAGAGAAAGCTGTGTTTTTTTCTTTTTAACAATTCATTTTTATAACTAGGTTTTGAGATGCAGTAAAATAGCTGGTGTGAAAGTAGCGGAAATTACAGAGCTGATCCAGAAGGCTTTGGAGAATGACCGGAAAGTCAGGTGAGTTGACCATTCTAGGACCAAAGGCCTCTCATAGGCTTCTCTGTTCACAGTCTTTCTCGGACAAGGGTACTGCACGGTTTTCTCACTCAGTTCCCCATCTGTTAATCTCAGCTGAATACACTGCTTAATGTTTTTCGAAAGTTGATTCAACTCTGTTGAACTGTGACCCAATTTGAACAGTCAGTATTAAAAAGCCACATGATAGTTCCTTTTTAAAAATTAACATGTTCTCAGGGAAAAAAGAATCAAAGAACTCAAATTAACTGAAAGACCACCACATAGGTTGAGTCCCATCTTCTGTCCCTGTGACGTTAAGCAGATCTGTAACCAGCGTGTCTTCCCTAACGTGGAAGCTTAATGCTGGCCCATGGTTCAATGATTGGTGATTATAGCGACTTCTTATTTCTCTTGATAGGCATAATAAATTGGTGAGGCTAAGTCAGTCAGATAAGTATTCTAGAATTTCTCATCGATCAGAAGGATTAAATATTTTTTTTCTCTTCCTACCTTCCATCTGTTGTCCATTCCATCCCCCAAAAACCCCACACAGGAAAGAAGGCGGGAAGTTTGGCTTTGCAGAGTCTATAGCACATCAGAGGATCACAGCCTTTAAAATGGAAAAGGCCCCGGTCGACACCTCCGACGTGGAGGAGAAAGCGGAAGGAATCATTGCTGAAGCCGAACCTCCTGCAGAAGTGTATCTTTACTGGACGTTTCTCGGGAACAGGATGCCAAACACCGGCATCATTTGGGCTATGTGAAGGGTGTGCGTACTGCCGTTTGTCTTCCGAAGCACTGCTTTGTTAGAGAAAGCATTTAGATTCAAGACAAAGTAGTGATGAATCATATTAAGTTGATGGTACAACGTCCACCTTCTCTTAAGCTATCCTACAAAACCCAGAACATTCTGTAAGGACCAATTCATAGCATTACATTTTCCTTTAGAATATTGTTCTTTAATCTCAGTGGCACAGTTAAGCACTCTACACTATTATACATCCTCAAAATTACTTACTCATCCATTCACCAAAATTATTAAACTAAGATGATAGTTTTCTTGCTAGTTCTCACCATCATGTCCTTAAAGTCTACCCGAGTTAGAACTTCTAGTCTCTTCTTCACTGTTCAGCCATCCATGGCATAGTTGTTGGTAAGTGTCTTCCCCTAAGAAGTCCAGGCACACTGCGGTCAGGCTGATTCAAAGAAAACTCATCTTTTTCCACCAGTGCATCAAGTAGCAGTATTTTTGTTATTCAGTTTTCTTAACTTGTTGAGTGTTTCTAAACCTGTACTGTGGACTCCTGGCACTGCCCAAATCGGAGAAGGCGTAGAAAACTCCTGGGGTGAGCTCGAAGACTCTGAGCAGGAAGATGAGGATGAGGGTGGCAGCGATGAAGCGATCATTCTCGACAGTATAAAAATGGACACTGGAATCGAAGTCTCCAATATTGGAAGCCAAGGTAGGTGGTGCTTATGGCTTGTGTTGTGTTATATGTCATATATAGAGTGATGTTATATACATATATGTATATATAATCTATTCCTTAGAGATTAAAATATCCCTAAAATAGGGATCCTTTTATATTAGCAGTTTCTTTTTTGAGGGGCTAAATATTTTTATTTAAATTTCCGCTAAACCGTTGAGGTTAACTGCAGTATTAACTCCAATTCTTTTCTAAAAGAATATGCTTCTTTGTGGAGTAGTGGCATTCTTTGGTATGTAAATGTGGCATTTTTATTAACAAATGTTTAGTTCTTTATTTCTTTTATGGATATGTATCTGGGCCAGTTTTAAGGTGTCTTAAAGATTTTATTCCTGCAGGCTATTTTTTCTTTGTAGTGTCTAGACTGAGACATAAAGGCTGTAACTGAAACGTAGCAGATATTAGAATAGTGCTAGCCAAGTAGAACTTTCTGCAGCGTTAGAATGTTCTGTATCTAGTGTCCAACATAGTAGCCACCAGTGACATGTGGCTTGTCTAAGGAATTGAATTCTAAATTTTTTTAATTTGGTTAGTATAAAATTAAGTAGTGGCATGTGGCTACCATATTAGAGCAGTATTAGAACATACAAAATTCTGGAAGTACCTAGAACATGGGTAATCTTCGACATTCCTTGCATTTTGAAAGCCATAACACTGGCGAAATTGTTTTTACCTGTGGATAGTTTTACTTTTGAGAAAACCAAATTCCTGCTTGGCCTAGGGTAGCAAACGAGTCGTGCTTACGGAGTCTGTGGTGCACACACCTGCCCACCCTGTAACCATCGGAGCCTGCTGGGGCCTTTGGAGGCAGAAGTTCCCACTGACGGGGACCCTCATCCAGCTGTCCCAGTGGTTGCTTCCGCTTGGCACTGCCCTCCCAGCTCTCGTCCCATGTCTCACTGTATGCTCACACCGATGCAAGCTGCTTACACAGAGGGGCCGAATTTAACTTTGGAATTTCTTGCATGTTTTTACGTGAACAGCCACATCCTTTTACATGCTGTGTAGCGATGTGCAGTGTTGACTGTAACTAGTTGGTTTAATCGTCCCCTTTCTGAGATACCAGAGTCTTACTGGTCCAGTGCTGCAGTGAGCGCCGTTCATAAGCCTCTGTACATGTGTGAACTGTTTTTCTGAGGTAGTCTTACTAGCTGGAATATTGTTCGTCTTGAGGAGTCCTCAGATAATTGGGAGGAGGGAGCAAATAAAAGTAATGTATGTATGGCATTAACAAAGGCCGAAGAGGAAAATGGACACCAGAATTACAAAAGGAATTCTCAAATACAAATGGCCAGTAACACTGCCAACCCCGAGAGTAATAAAGGAAATAAGTCCAGAGCAAAAACATGAGAGAGCATTTGACTGCTCTGTTGGGCTTAAAAATACTAGACTTGGCAAATGTGTATAGAAAATGGGTTCTTGAGATATTCTTGGAATGTGCATTGGAACAGTATTTCTGGAAGGATTTGGCAAAAACCTTTGTAAAATGTATATGCCTTTTGACCCAACAGTTCTGCTTCCAGGTGTTTTCTTTCTCGTGTTTATAAAAGAAATAAGATCTCAGATAAAAGTGTGGTACCTTACAGAGTAGCACAGACAGTTTAACCGGCACATTGACTCTAACTTCTCTGACGTATCCCAAACGACTCTGGAGAGAAAGAATTTGGGGGAAATAAAGCACATACTGTTTTAAGGAGCTCCAAGGAGCTTCTTGAGAGCAAGAGAGTGTGTGTGTGTGTGTGTGTGTGTGTGTGTGTGTGTGTGTTAGTGCTAGTGCTAGTGCTAGTGCTAGTTAGTGTTAGAGCTTCAGACCCTGGCATAAATCAGTGTGGAAACTTTCCAAGAGGTGACAGGCACAGCGGAGATTGGCTTCCACAGTTGCGGGTTGGCTTCCAGACCACCCTAACAGAGAGTCACATGATACTTTTGGTTCCCCAGCATGTAAAACAGTGTATACGGTGCCTGCCAATAGACTTACCAACTCAAGGTTACTGCACACCATCAATTTGTTAAAAAATGAATTATCTTCAAGTACAAAAAGCAAATGCCTATACTTAAATTACTTTCTTCACATTTTCTTCAAGATGCCCCTATAGTGCTTTCAGACAGCGAAGAAGAAGAAATGATCATTTTAGAACCAGATAAGAACCCAAAGAAAATAAGGTAACAAATTTCTGGTTTATCTCTCAGGTTTTATTCTCATCTCACCCTACTGTAAACAGAAAGACATCCTTCCTCCTCAGAAACTCAGCTGTTCTTGCTATGGTTTCTTCAACCTGAGACTTATAAACATTCGGACCTAATTCTATAAAGCTGTTCGGATACCTTTCAGAGTTACTGCATTTTACTTTTATAGTTGGCGAATTGTTGTGGAATCAGCTTCTAGGACTAATTCTGTTAGTAAACTGTTCATTTACTTTATTCACAGAACACAGGCCATCAGTGCAAAACCAGAAAAAGCTCCATGTAAAAAGCCAGTGAAAAAGAGAAAAAAGAAGAGAGCTGCTAATTAAAGCTCACAGAGTTGTATTTGTGTATATAACTATTAAAAAGATATTTATTTAAGTGCTAGCAGTCTTGTTTTTTTTTCCCCCCACAAGTACAACATAAAATCTAATCATTTCTTTATATAGTTTACATTTCCTTTAAAATAGACCTGGAGAATTTAACAGGTTTTAAATAATTGTCGCTTTAGCGAAGTGTAAAAGTTGAGGGATGAAGAAGCATTTTCTTAGTGTATACAAAGGGCTGAGTCTTAGGATCATCGTGACTGATAAATAAGCATACTTATGCCAGATATGCTTCGATTCTGCCCACATCAGCAAACTGGTCCAGTTGCTCAGAAAAACCAATGTCAGAACTACTGTCTGTTTTCCTGAAACTATACAGTTTACAGTTTAAAAAATTTTAAGAAATGCTGTCCCAGCCCCATTCTATAGACCACATTAATTTTTCTGAGTGAAATCTAAAAGTCAAATTTTTTACCTCAAATTAAATTTGACTTACAAGCCAAGTTTTCCAAATCAATTTATTAATTCTTATTCTTATTATCCTGACAGTTGGCACCATTAATACTTTAACAAAACCACTTAAAATTAGCCAAATATCTAAGATAGTTCCATGTACAAAAGATATACAGATTAAAACCATTTAAAAAGTAATAGATACCATAATTTGTACTTGCCCATAACTTTTTGTATTCAGAAATGATTGTAAAATTAAAACCTTAGATAAAAACTGTACACTGTATACTCTGATTTCAATCTTGGAAACAAAGGAGTCTTACTGTCACATGCTTAGTGTCTCTGGTGGGTTGAGGAGAGAAACACCATGATATCTGCAAAAAAAACAAAACAAATCCATTTTTAATAATCATGGAAAGAATGACATATCTACTAAGTAACTCAAAAATGCTCTTTCTGTCTATCTGAGTTAATGATTATAAAACCATTGCCTGGTCCCCAAAACATACATGTATGCCCTGTTTCTCTCCCGTCTCCCCCCTCAAATGCACGACTAGCACACGGCCTGCCAAGAGAGCAGCTTCTGAGGAGGCTCTGCCTGCTCTGTGATGTCCCTAACCACACGCCAGCCCGGACATCCCTCCGCGTGCATCCTTACTTGGAATGCTTGTACTTCTCCCGGATGGACTGCTGCGCGTGCTGTGGCGCTCTGAGGTAGGTCTGGTGCAGGTCCAGGAGACAAGGCTTCAGACTTTCCAGGGTGTATCCAGTCTTTTGTACCAAGGATTCAGGCTGCGGAGGAGGCGGGGAGAAGAAAACAGTTGTTTTCAGTGGCAGACACTACACGTTAATGGCGCTGAGCTGGAGTTTTGTTAAAGTTCAGTTCTAACACCTAACAGACCTTCCAGTTTTCTCAGGCCATTACTCCACCTCTTTTGTGCCGACTTCGATCAACGTCCACTACTTTCCCTGCCAGCAGGTCCCAGCACCGAAATCCTTAAGCACACCTTTCAAGTCCAAGTCGTAACTAAGCTTTGCACCTAACAGATGCCATCACACAGTGTAGACAGCTGCACAGTTTTCCCAGGTCAGTCCGTCCAGACAACCCTCAGCTGTACAGGGCGACCTAACTTTGTCCGGAACAGGCACTTAAGTTGGGACGTCACCGTGATACATACCCAGCTCTGCCCCGTGACGGTGTAGAGTGCTAGGTGAAAGGCCGCTCCAGCAATGACTGATGGCAAATACTTAAGGTATGGGTCAGCGTCTATCAGACTTAACTCTCCCAAAAACTGGAACGAAAAGGAAGCAGACTTGGTCACAAGAGCCCCCAGAGGTCAAACCTCAAAGCCCTGCCCTCGGACTTGATTTCTTCCTGGCTGTGTGACAACCACAGGAAAAAACTCGCACAGCCTCTTCCGTCAGATACAGCTACGGCCTTAGTGTTTAGTTCCATTCTCTCCTTGTGTTTCCCCAACAACTCCGCTGGCTAGCGTTTCCCAGGACTCCGTCCTCAGGTCCCCACTCCTAGTGCTTTCCCCCGGTGTGTTTTCTGCCGTGGGAGGCGTGCTTCCATACGGCAGCCGTGATCTGTCCCCAAACACCGAACCCCTAGACCAGAGCTGTATAATGAAACTAGGCCTCGCCCCTCACTGGTGACGTGAGAATCCTGATTCAACAGAACGGACTCACCATGGCTAAACTTTCCACTTTGCAGTTTGCGGGCTGCTGGTGCAGAAAATACTGGGTAAGAAACTGATTTACTGTTGGTGCGGCTAAGTCGAAAGCGAGGACTTTCAGAACTAGGTGCTCCATCCTCAGAACCTGTTTCTTCGTATAGGTGTCATCTGTAATGTACACAAACTCTGCTACTTCTGGGGGGTATATTTCTTCAAACTTTCTACAATGAAAAAGTTTTAAGGAATCAGTCCTTCTAATAGAGCAGCAAGCGTGTTTGTCCCAATCCCGAAATCCCTTTGGCAGAACACACAGAACGCACCCAAAACCACCTCGCTCCACCAACCTCTGACCACTTCTAGCAGAGACTAGGTAAATGCGAATAATAATGAAAAGACCCCGATTAAGAAAGGGCTGGTGAGAAATTGCTCCCCGTGCAGCCAGAGGAAATAAATGAGACTTCCCAGGATGGAGATAATGCTAGAGTTCACCCAATTTAGGAAATTTCCTCAGAAAAATAAACACGTTATGTTTTAGTTTGAAATTTTAGTGCCCATGTCTTAATGGAGAGACGGTGAGATTTAGCTTCTAGGCCAGAAAGCACTTTTTAGTGGCAGGGACCACACTCGCGAGCTTTGTCGTCTAGTCCTAGCGTGTGAGCGTGGCCAGCCTCCACGCTCGGACAACGAGGGACCCTGGGATCCACATCTGGGAAGTTAAGACCCTACGTTAGAAAAGTTCCATCCACACCTGTCACTGCCGCAGTGGCCATGGGCGCTCTGCCTTGTGGAACGTGAAAGGTCACACTTAAAAAAAAATCACCGTTTCCTCCCTAACTCAGAAAGGTGCCAGTCCCTGTAACCCGAGCGGACTTACGAAGCCAACAGCATGGCGGCCGTGCCCACCAGCTGGAGTTTCCCCCTCAGCACGGACATGGATGAAAGGAACCTGTCGATGTAGTTCACGGCCAGATGCAGGGTCTCGTTCTGGAGCTTGTACTCCTCTCCCACCTCCACTAGCCAGTCCACGAGGATGGCCCGCATACTGTTGGTGATGTCCGGCTGCTTCTTCATGTAAGCCACTTTAGGCTTACACTTCATCTGTTGAGAAAGGCGCTTAGCATCGCGTTAAACGCTGCGGTTAGACCACCATTGAGAGGCTGCTATGTACTAGAAACCTCAGGATAGCAGTTCACTGGTAGTTAAAAGCCTTAAACATATCCTCTCATTTCACGACGTTGCATAAGTAACGGCACAAAAGTGGACTCAGAGCCTTTACCTCCATCTCCCTAAGGTACGTGTGAATGTCCTCGTGGTAGTCGGGAACTTCATTGACACTCACTGGCTTTTCGTCTTCCAGCACAATCGACATGTCCATCGGATGCGGCGACTCTGGGAGAATTCAAGAGCACGAGTGAACTTTCTACTTAACAGTCGACAGTGACGGCCCTTGTAGGAAGCCTCACATCGCCGAGCACCTACTTCACCCATGACCAAGTCCACAGACTATTATTTCACTCTGGTTCTAGTCTTCAGTCCGCTTAGCTTTAATTACCAAGGAAAAAATACTGATGGGCCACCGGCAGGAAATGAAGTGTAAGGATCAGGCGTCATGTTAAGTATTATTGTTCATCTTCTATGGGAGATGGGGACAGATGGCACAGAGGTCCTCTTAGGACAGAGTTAAAATCCAGTTTGGGGGGAGCATTTAGGATGTACCGCAAGAGTTTGTAGACCCTAAAGTCTGGCATTCAAAATACAATCTAGGCAGTAACTCGAAGCAGGGCTAACAAGTGTATTCATGAGAAAACTGGGTTTTTAGATTTGTTATGAGCAGTTTAAAATAATTAACACTGTAATCAACAAGAGATTCACTTTTTTGTAATTTTAAATTATCTTTTGAAGCAAAGATCATCCATTATTCTTTTCACTTCAAGGTTCACTTTAATGTTAAAATCTGTTGCAAATTTTAAAAATAAACACACATGAATTTTAATCCCAAAGGACTTTCTTTCCTGCTCCTCCCAGACCACCTATCATCAACAGAACGAAAACAAAAAAGAGATGGCGACAGTGAGCTGTCCTGTGACTCGACAGCCCTATGGTAAAGCAGCTGCACAAACTAGAGGCACAGCTGACTGCAGCTGCTACTCTATTTCACATGTGCTTAGGTACGCACAGCCAGCGTTCAACTGCTGACTCACAGGAGGGCACTGTTCCTCTCGGTGTCAGAGGGTCATTCAGACCGGCTTCGCTGAATAAAATTCTAAAGCTGGAAGAGATGTTAGAAATCACGACACGTAAAGATGCATCTTGCTTGGACTAACCCTCTCCGAAGTGGTGTGTACAAAGTGACTCATGGACACAACTGAAATCTGTTCTCCCAACAGAGCAAACGTTTCCAGGGTCGGGTTAAAATAAACGTTTGTGATCTAATCCAACTGGGGGGACTGGCCGTGTCCTGGAAGCAGCACCCGATTAGGATTCCGGCCCTTCTGTAGGTCACTGGGTCACTCACGTCTTAAGTCACGAGGTCTGAACTAAGACACCCTTTCTAAACCTGTGACAGCAAACCTAACGATCGTATAACGTAATGTCTTAAAATACAAAATATCACCGTCGGACCTAGTTAATGATTACGGTTACACTGGTTTGAAACAGAAGCTCATGAAAACTTACCAAAACTACCATCCATTGGATAATCCAGAGGCGCCAGTGGTTTTCTTTCAGGCAAAGTAATAGCTGAATTAAACGCCAGGTCATCTTCACATTCTGACTTTTCGGCTTCCACCGGCCTCTTCTGAGCGGCGGCGTCTTCCGCTTCATCCACGTGAATGGTGAAGGCGGGCTGCTTACTGCTCGCCTTCCAGGCGGGAACAGCGACAAGCTGCTCATCGTTCACAGGAAGATCCTTCAGAGGTGCAGCCTAAAGAGAGACAAACAAATAACTGGCTGTGAGCCTACTGAGTGAAGTGTTGTTTTTTCCCCTGGCAGGTCTCGGCTTGTGTGTGCTTTCACTCCCAACTACTCTTATCAGGAAGGTTAAGCTTTCTGGGGGCAAAATCCAGGCAAGGAACTTTGATCAGTTGAAGAAGGATGGTCCAATTTATCACAGGCATTGATACAAAGGCTAGAAAGACGGTCATACTAAGTGGAATTATGACAAAGTAATCAAGGCCCAAGGGGTGGAGTGGCTGGAAGATGACAAGGTTAGGAAAGAGATGGCAAAACATGATGGCTTGCCACTTTCACCCCAGGGTGGAGCAACAGAGCAAATCCGGTAAAATGGCGGAATTTACCAAAAGCGAGGTATTTTTTATATCCTTTCCTAAAGTAGATAGGGGTGACCTCTGAGTCATTGGAGAGGCGACAGGAGGTCCGGGTCCCAGAGCGGTGTCTGGGGTTTAAAAGCCGAGAGAAAGGCGCGCAGGCGGGCAAAGATCGCTCATGACGTGGGGGTCGGATGGACCCTGTTATCCGCAGAGAAAGGCCCCCGATACCGCGTCGCGCTGGCGGGAGCAGCGGGAGGCGCCCGCCTGGGGGCATACCGCGCGCCCCGCACCGGGGGCCCGGGGGCCCGCAGCCCCGGCCTCCCGCACAAGCGCAGGGCTGGTGCTCGCGGGTCCTGTCCTCGCGCGCCCCGCGCCCGCGCCGCCCGCGCCCCCGGGGCCCGCTCCCTACCCGGCGCGTCTTGGGCCTGTGCGGCGGCGGCGCCGCGGCGCGCTGGCCCGCGGCCTTCAGCACGGCCAGCCCGGCCCGGGTGCGCGGCAGCGGCGCGGGCGACGCCTTGTCCGGCGCCACGTTCTCCTGGTCCTCGTGCGGCGCCGTCCGCTGCGCCGCCAGCAGCGCGGCGCCCGCCTCGCCCGCCGCCGAGGGACCCAACATCGCTGCTCCCGAGGACGCGGCGGGATCGGCCCGCGGCGCCACGCAGCGTGCACCGGCCCCGCCGCCCGGCCCGGCTCGGCCCGGCCCGCCCGCTCGGGGTCGCTGCGAACCGAGGCGCTGCGGAGGCGCAGGCGGGTACCGCGGGGCGCGCAGGACCGAGGACGCCACCCAGACCAAGCGAGCAGCCCGCCGCAGCGGCGGCTGTTCTTGCAGTTCAAGTATCCCGCGACTATTGAAATGGGCCAATGAAAAGGGCCGCGGCCCGCACGTCACTCGACGCGACACGGCGCAGGCGGGCGCAGGGCGGGGCCTGCGCGGGGCGCGACGGTGCCTGCGCGGAGAGGGGCGGGGCCTGCGCCGGGCGGGGCGGGGTCTGCGCGGGGAGGGGCGGGGCCGGCCCAACGCGACGCTAAAAGGAGCCGCTGGGCGGGCCGCGGCTCAGGGTGTCGCCGTCGGACTTCAGCAGAGATCCGCTGGCCGCCCCAGCCGGTGGCCCTGGGCCCTCCAAGGCCTGCCTCGCTCGGCTCCCAGGGGTAGGATCTGACCCGGCCACCCCCCGGTCTGCCAGCCTTGCACAAGTGACTCAGTGTCTCTGACTGTTTTCTTCTGCTCACTGTTAGTATCTACACCGTCTACGGTTGTCATTGGGATTAAATTATGTGCCTAAATCATTTCACCACGCTCACGTGCTGACACTCAAAGTGGAGGGCTGCAGTGTCACCCACAACCACGGTGTTCCGTCAGACTTTTGCTTTTTTCCATAATGAAGATGCAATTCATTTGAGGTGCTACCTTGAAGCTACTGTTGATAAATATTAACAAACAGTAATGCACTACAAGAAATTCAACTAGACAGGCTATTTTTCCCCAAGCTGCAGCAGCCAAGAAAAAGCACCCAGTGAAATTGTTGTGACCTAGATATCACTGTGTTCCACTCAGAAGTGGAAGCTGTTGGAATACAGTAAAATACATTCCCTTATTAAAATAAAACTCTTAGCAATATGTGCCTTTACCAGATTTTCACATTTATTCTACAAGGCTCGTACATAACTAATAAATGTAACGGTATATAATTAAGCATGATTGTTTTCTGACAAATTCATGTGTGCCCTTAAAAACATAAATAGCCTATTTTCCTTTTTAAAGTAACCTTTAAATACAATTTTCCTCTGAATTAAGATTAATGAAGAAAACTTCCATAGCCTTACCAAGCAGAGTGAAACTGGTCGCAAATCAATCTCAGCTCTTAAAAAAAATAACTGATAGGGTAGTTCTACCGGCTGACAACAAACATATTAACCGGTACACAAATCAGGCCATGAACTTGGGCTCCGGTCCAGTTTTACAGATAATAGCAAGCTGTCTCCGTCACTTAACCTCGGTGAGAATCAATGTTCTCACATGATTTGATAAAATTATGTATGTTGTGAAGATCGAATGAGGTAAAAACTATAAATTTTGAAAACTGTAAAGCAATTTATACATATAATGTGTGGATCAGCTTGTTGAATGTTTAAATATATTTTTATTTTCCAAATATTATTTCTCAACATAAAAGTGAAAACATCCACGGGCAAAAAATTCATTAAACCTCTTATAATCAATCATTCCCCTTGTAGTTTAAAAATAAAAATGCTCCCTATTTTTAATAAGTTGCATGTGTCAAAGAAAATGGAAGCATGACTAAAAAATAGTCATGTCTCAAATATATTTAGATACTATTTAAAAGTATTTGAAATAAAAGTATGTACAGGTCAGCTGGTAATTTTAACATGTTCGTTTAAGCAGAGAGCTTCTCTGCAACTTTACCTTGCTCACATTTCATGCAGCATCAAAGAAAGCAATCAGTGCGTTTTGGTCATAACTGTCCAGAATCTCCAGTAAAAGAGGTACTTTGGTTTTCACATTGGTGCCTTTGAACTTGAACTTATCTATGAAAAGATCGGTGATCATGCCTGTAAAGAAAAATGTTAATTTCCTGTGATTGGTTCGGATAATGATACAGTATTTAATGTAAGTGAATGACAGGTTGAGAATCTATTTCTGAGCACCTGTAATTCCATTACTTATACAGAAACTTAAAAGGACTGATGCTTAAAACAATATTTATTTGGGGGGGATTTTAGGGCAAGTTTCAAAATATGAATCCTCTGGCTTATAACCCTTTTAATAATTGGTTACAAGCTATTAATTCAGACAATCAACTACTGGTCAGTTTTGAACATTAAAACAAGTTGTTTTATCCACCAAGTTGACAGTGGAGAGATTCTGCTAACAGGTTTATTTATATTAAAATATTCCGTTTATATGTTGACCATTCTTGGGTGTCTGACTTAAGGGCAATTATTCCCAGGTTCACAGATGTGGGCAGATTATTTCACCTTTAAGTTCTCTCATGTGTACAATGGAATAATTCAAGCTGTCCATCTATCCAAAAACCTTGATGTAAGATGTGTTTCAGGATTTTTCATAGTTTTAGAAGATAACAAAAGGAATATAGCATAGATGGCAAAAACCCAAGGGGAGCGAGTGGCAGTATTCGACAACAAAACATAGTAATGTTTCTGCAACGAAAGATAGGAAGAAACAATAACACAAAGTGGAATAAAAAAGACTATATAACTTCCTGTGAAAAGTTTAAGTGAGGTATTGTCATTAAACTAGTTCAGATCAAGTCAGATTTGTTTTTCCAAGTTTTCCTGGTTTTGGAGTTGGTGTTAAGAGACGGTGGCTTTGCACCACCCACCTTCCAAGGTGCTGTAAGGATGAAAGAGCGTGTGCATGACATGTAATAAATACTAAGGTATTAGATATCATCATCACAGCTTGTGAGCAAGTCCCTGGGTCTACAGGAAGAAATTCACTGGGCAGGCTTAAGGATGAATGCAGACTGACATTAACGGACTCCACAGAAGGCCTGACACAGTGCCAAAGCAAGCATCTGGGAGTGAGGAGAGTCTCCAGGATTGGCCACCGCACTTCATTTTACTTCTATTTTATCAAGGAGAAATATTAAAAATTAAAACGAACTTAAAAAAATAAATAATAAATATTCTAGGCAACAAAATGGGCTGCCACAGGTTCATGACATCTGTCCCCTGGCCGTCTTCTCTGCTCAGCTTCTATCACATGACCCTTCACAAACAGCCCGTAGAAAAGAAATATGGCCGGGTATTCTAAAAGGGTCCACTAACCGTAGAGTCTTTCAAGATGCGCGGGCTGCTTTTTGTATTCTTCCTGCAGGTGGTCCGCCTCTTCGAGGATACAGCGATATTCTGGGATCAGAAAGTTTGTATTTCCCTCGTGAATCTGCAATTCCTTATTTAAAATTAAAAACAGAAGCAACTTAATAGTCCAGATTCGATCCAGTGTAACTTCAAAGTCTTCACAGTTTTAGACATCCCATCACAATAAAATACCAGATCGTGAGTCCGTGACGCATATACTTACTTTTAAAGCATCGATCAACTGCACTTTCTTCGCCAAAAGCAACTGGTACTCCAGCTTTGGATGGATTAGCTTTAAAGTGTGTTTGACTGAAACTTCATTTATCTCTAGAAGGAGGTGAGCCAAGCACAATCAGAAAGCCCATTTGATCAGAAACATTCTTATTGTAAGAAAACCCCCCCAAATTTTTTTTTTTTTTTTTTACCGTATGATATGTTGAGGTTAATTTTCCTTTTTGTAGCTTCTTTAGAGAGCACATCTTTTAGGATGGATATAGTAGAAATGTTGTCGGATTTAAAAACTCCTTCTCCTTTTCTGTAAAATTAACATATTTTTAAAAAGAACAGCTTTAGAAGGAAACATAGCCAATACATACTTTATAAATAGTAACTAGTGTTTAGATTTCATTTGATTTTAGACGTCTTTACATAAGCATCTTAATATAAAGCATATTAAAATGTGTAGCCATTACTGTTATATGAATTCAAGTCTGAACATACTCATGAAACTAAACAAAATTTGTTAGATACATACCTCCTAAAGATATGACAATGTATATGTCCTTCATTTAAAACAACCTCATTTTCACTAATAAAATATCTAATAACTAACCCCTTAGGTATATAAAATGCATTTAGAATCGCTCACTTACATATACTTTTCTTTGATGTGCTCATGTAAATCACAGCATGATTATATGTTTCATCCTTAAAAGATATCAAACCTAAGAAGAGCATTTTCTATTCTATGTCCAGCATCCACTGCCACTTCTTATGGTCACAGGACCCTTCTTTTTTCTGTAGAGCAGCAGTCGCCAGCCTTTCTGGCACCAACGACCTCTGCCCCTATGAGAATCTGAAGCCTGAGGTGGAGTTGAGGCGGTGATGCTGGCGCTGGGGAGTGGCTGCAGATGCAGATACAGATGAAGCTTCGCTCACTTGCTGCCACTCACCTCCGCCATCAGGCCCGGTTCCTAACAGGACAAGTACTGGCACTGGTCCACGGCCGGGGTTGGGGACCCCCTGCTGTAGGGAGCTACTCCTCTCCCTCACCCTTCTCAATCCATGTAATTTCACTGGCAATGGCCTCAGCCCTACTGCTGGGCCTTTGGCAGGAAGCATTTAGCAGTGTATTCCATCTCTGGAATCCATGGGAATCCACCAGCACTGCTCAATCCTGGGCCTCTGTGACTAGTGGGAAAAAGCAGCTCCAGGGCGGCTGAAAGGACACAGAGCTCCATGGAGCAGCTGGCGGCCACCACGAAAAGCCAGTAAAGACGGAAACAGCTGTGGAAAGGGAAAAAGTCCTGAGGACACCAGTTAAGCCACCAATGCAGCTGTGCCTCAGGCAGACCACTGCTGGGTTACAGGAGCTGATGAATTCCTTTTATTTGGTTAAGCCTGCTCGCGTTTGGTTCTTTTTTACGATGACCAGAAGTTTCCTAGTTAACATATGCTATCTTTCATGTATTCAAAGTAGCCTTTTCATTTGGTTGTCACACCCACACACAAGTAGCTAATTTTGACTAGCTGTAGTTGACTACTGAATTGTTCTTCCAGAAAGATGAGTGATGCATACTTGCTATTTTGATCCCAATGTTTAAAAATTATGAAATTTTCACTAGTCCTTAATTTCAACTGATGCTATTTAACTAAACACACAGTAGCGGACTCTGGAAGGTCTCACACGGTTTAACGTCTCTTCACCATCACGACGCAATGAAGTAAATGCTAGTACGTCCATTCCTCGGAAGAGAAAACCCAAGCTTAGCGTGAACTAGCACAATTACGGGCCCACGGCCAGCGAGCCACAGAAGCGGGACCCGAACCCGAGCACGTCCGCCTCCAAAGCCCGGGTCCCGTGTTTCTGTGTTTCCTTCATGCGTGTGTGTCTCACTCGGCGCGCCAAGTGCCACTGAGTTCAACACCATGCGCTGGTGGGGACTCGGAGGGGCCATCTGACGGTAACTAAGAAACAGACTCCGCCCGGGAGGAGCTCACACTCTAATTTAGAGACAAGCTTACATAAAAACTATTACATACTGCAACGAAATACAGGAAATATTTGCAGCAGGTAAGAATAAAATGCTATGGGAACAGAGAGAATCAAGGAAGGCTTAAAACATGCAGCTATTGAGTTGGGCCTTAAAGAATAAGTAGGGTTTCAATTGTTAAAAAAAAGAATATGTAAGAAAACAGAATGGTAAAGAGCAAAAGTATGATATTAGAAAAACACATAATATGCTAGGGGCATGTCGAACTGTCTGCTATGAGTGAAGCGTGAGGTTCGCTGTGGTTCTTAAGAATAGGACGCATTACTACAGGTGTAGACACAGATGAGCATCCCTGGGAGTACAGCGGAACTCATCTAGAGAGTTCTTGGTTCCCAAAGGCTGCATTTAGAGGTAAAATGATGAGTTCACAGCTGTTTCCAGAATTTAGCATGCGAAAGTCTCAGCGAGGAAGCAGGAAATAGAATATCTCAATAATCTGCTTAGGTGTAGCATCCTTAAGAGAGGAGAAAGGGGAGAGGATAAGAAGCCCCCTCCCCGCCTAACAGAACAAAATTAAAAAAACAAAAGATCAAATGACCAAAACCCACCCGCGGAGGGAAGAGAATGAGAATGCAAAGAGCTCCGCAGAGAAGTGAGCCTGGGCCAGTAGGAAGTGGGTTCACACTCAGAGGCAGGGACGCAGGGGGAGGACACTTTAGCCTGCACTGCAGGCAGAAATGGAAATGACGGGAGCCCCGGGGAGATGCGTGGGGAGCGGGTGGGGGTGCCTCTGGGAGGGTAGAGGAGGAGCTGCCACCACCCCGCACCGCCATGGCTTCGAAGCCCTGCGTGATCCAGGCCCCCAAGCACTGAGCCTGTTTTTGCATAAAGGAATCCGATCGCGGTTCTCACCAAATGAGAATGCTCGCATCCATGTGAGGCCTGCCATGTTTACACTGTCGGCATGCTGGTGACTAGGAGAATGAATAACTAACTCTTTTATGTCAATAAAGCTTTACATTTTTTTTTCATATAACTTCTGCATATTTCTACTAAAGAATTTTCTCACCGATTTTACATGGACATCTTGCTATCGTTATTGCTATTCTAAAAGGGTCTTTTTAAGGTATTTCTTTTCTGATGGTTATTGTTGGGGATGGGAGATGTACTGATCTTTCACATTCACCTTTACCTATCATTTGCAAATCATTCCTGCCTGAGAAGGAGTGAGAACTAGAAGCCGCGTCGGTGTGAACGTTCAGCGCAGCCCGGGGCGGCAGGACCGCGCGTGGTGTGACTTGCCTGCAGTGACTCTCCAGCTGCGTGTCCAGGAAGGTGTTCTGGAAGTGGAAGGTCGCGCTCTCCCCTGCCGGCGGCTTCTCGGGGACCTCGGGCAGGCAGAACACCACCCACGAGTGCACCTCCGCGAAGCTGAACTGGCCGGTCAAGGTCAGCGTGTTCACGGGCCTGCCGTTGCACGGGAGAGGTGTGCGTTCGTGAGTGGGGGTGCACACGGACACAACACACGGACAAACAGTTCTGTCACGGCAGCTGGACAAAGGTGACAGTACCCATTTGCTTTTAAAAAGTTCATCTAATAATTCTTCTATACAAACTACAAACCGTAGTTTACAAGACTCTCCCTAGGGAAATAATTGACATAATGTGAAGGCAAAGACGTGGTCTTTTAAATAAGATAAACAGGCATGAAGCCCTGAGCCCGTGCCCGTGCAGGGGTGGGCACAGTACTGTCCATCACGCCAGGATCGCACACACGTACGCGCAAAAGGTAAAGTAAATCACACGGATTTTAAATAAATCAAATGCATAATTATAAACAGGAAAATATATAGTTGGTGGAATGAAAGGTTCAGAAGGAATTTTAAGAAGACAGAGCACGAAGGAAGAACGCTAAGAACTCTAAGGGACTTCGCAGCTGCCAGACCACGCCCTTATCTGCAGATGGGAGCGCGCGAGCCCAGACAAGCGGGACCAGGTGTGAGACCAGAACCTGCGGCTCCTGGTTCCCAGTTCGCTGTTCTTCCCAGCGGGCTGTGCAACCGCCGCCAACAACCTTGGCTTCTAAGCAGGAAGACACGCCCAAAGAATCTACCCTCTCTAATGTTTTCAAATTTAGCAATATTTCTCCTTACATCTTATTTTAAGGTCATCTTTAAATAAGCAATAAATGCAACAGAAGAAGCAAGGGCTTTGGCCCCAACTCCTGGCTGTTGCTCACATCAGGAAGTCACGTGCTTTCCCTAGCCTCCATGTCTGTCTTTCTTCTATAATAGCAAAGCCAACAGTAATACTTTTATTGATGTTGTGTATCTTCAAGGCGATCAACAGAAATGAAACAAATGCCTTCTTTTCACGGATTGTATTTCCCAAGGCAAATTTGTTCTTATAGCTCAACAGCTGTAAGCTATCAGTTTATTTATTGTTTGTTTATTTTTTTTTTATGGTGACATTGGTTAACAACATCCGGGAAGTTTCAGGTGTACAATGTAGCAGTAAGGCATATGTATATATTGCACTGTGCTAAATGCTACTTGCTCGGGACAGGTGTCTCAGAGAGAGAACTGTGACTCTCCTGGTCTCAGAATGGCAATATATGAGAACGTTAGCAAAGGCCAGCTCAAGCCAGCTTCTAAGAGAAGTATTAGTATTTCTATTAGAAATGCTAATCCACAGCATTTAAATATCTAATTTTAAAATACACAAGCAGCTCCCAGAATCCGCACTATAGAGTCACGGCATGTGTATCTGCATAGGGCGATACCCTGAAAACACAGCGCTCCTCCGCCGTCCCACCTGTCACGGTCGATGCAGTGAGTCCGCTGGTGCAGTGAAAGGGGCTTGATGAGGTACTGGCGGACCTGGCAGGTTTTCGGTTGAATTCTCGGAGTCACATATGCTTGAAGCGTGCCATACTGGCCTTCGATTGAGCGAATCTGATCCAATGCAAGAGAGAAAAGAAAAGAAAAACCTAGCAATATGAACGCTATCTTTAAAATGGTCAATACAAGTAGTTACTTAGGCCTCAATCTCTTCTTTAGTATCTTTAAGAAAATAATGACATTCTATTAAACAACTACTTTTTACCGCTGGAGTAAAAGAAAATCTTTAAATATTTTAGCAGCTGAAAGCAAAATTAAACCATCTATATATTATCCCCATCACATATTTTTAGGTGATCTGTCTATACTTAGCAATGCTATGCCATTCCAAAACACAGACATTCTTACATACTAACCTATCACATTTAAAAACACAGGTGAATAATATATTTTACAAGACTCACATTGAAAACGGTTGAAATTTAAACATTCTTATTGAATGAGTGGGTTTTTTAAATAGCTAAAACTTATATGGAATACTTCACTTTCTCCGAAATGAGAACATTATAGCATAAAGCTTCTGTTATAAAAATCTACTGACAGAAAAAAATGTTCCCAAGAACTTAACTCTTGACTTTCTATGAAAATAGAGAAGCACACTCATAATCTATTATAACGTATTTAGATTAGGAAATCCTTTTGAGCTATTTTGCATATGGCTGGTTGGATTTCCTGCTCACGGAAAATAATAATTCATTAAACTGTGAAGCTCTAGTTTTAGAAGAGTTAGAAAGCTGTGTCCAGCTGCTCCCTCCCGCCCCCTTCCAGTCCTTCTCTGTTCTAACTCGTGGGATGAACTGCAGTACCTCTTGTATTACAAAGGTGGCTTCTCTAACTTACACTTTTCCTGGCATGTGAGAGAGAAAAAAAAAAATCAGTGTTTTACCTAAATGGGAAACATCAATACAAGTTTAAAGCAAGCTTTTGTGCAAATGTTATACTGCAAATATTGATCTGAATGGGAAGACAGAAAAGATCAAAGGAAAAGAAATAATGAATAAAAATATTTTATTTCTATAAAGCTATATTTTAGGGTTTCTTTTTACATTTACACATAATTTTAAAGGGTAAGCTGCACGTAATTTTTTCCACAATAAAAGTCATAATGTTTTCTCTGGTTACATAATTCATATTCATTATTAAAACATCCAAACAACAAAGAAAACTTAGGATGAAGCTATAAGTCACCTTAAACTCCTACCTCCCAGAGATGATCATTATTGCTATTTTGGTAGTCAACCTCTCATACACCGTTCTATGCAGGTATACAGGCACAAATAGATCATTTCACATAAATAAATTCTATTTCTATCACAGACATCTGTTTTTATTTGTAATAGTCATTTGCCCCTCACTCTGCCTGTCCTGGTACTGGTGCTTCCTCTCACTCTCTCCCATCCGCTCGTCATCCAAGGGTATAACCTATCATACCGATGGGCTAACGTTCTTTACACACCTTCCTTCATATGTCCATCATTATAAAATATATATATATACACATGTATATATGTATATGTAGGGATTTTATCTGCATTTGGTGTTTTTCATGGGATTGCCCCATGTTGACAGAAATAGACCAGCTCATTCTTTACCGCAGCTGTGTTCAGATTCCGTGGGATGGACAGCTATTTATCCAACCATTCAATTACTGAATGTCACTTTGGTCCCACTTTTCTGCCTCTGCAAACGATGCTGTGATTAATGACATCCGTGTGGACAATCCTGTGATTTCACTGCAGTGAAACAGATTCTTCCAAATGGAAGTATTGCCTGTTTTTCTGAAGTGACTATAACGATTTTTATTTCCTTTAGCTATGTTTGGGAGTGTCCTTTTCCTCCTCTCTGCCACCTGGTGATGCTGCTCTTTAAAATTTTTTGCCCATCTTTCAGACAAGCAGAAACTGTTTTTTGTTATTTTATTTTAAATGTCCCTAACTAATGAGGTAGAACATTTTCTTTCCATATTTTCCATATTAGCTTTCTGATTCCTTCTTCTGTGAACTGCCTATCCATAGCCTTTTGCCTAGTCTCCTTATTGGGTGGTCTTCTGTGAAACCACTTTTAGGTCGTCTTTATATTGTATTGATATTCCCTCATCATCTGGAAGACAAGTAAATTTCCCTCTTCTTTTTAAAATAACTAGGTAGTTAATTGATCTGAATTTTTTCATATATAACATAAGAATCTACTTAATTTTCCTCCAGATGGATGCCAGTGTAGCAATACCACTTTCTAAAAAAGAAATAGTAACTGAGTAGAATTTTTCCCCATACAAATGTCATGCTTTAAATTTACATAAAGGTGTGGTGGGTTCTATTTCTAGACTGGATTTTGTTGCATGGCCTATTAACTAAGGCCTTGTAAACATCCCACGATATTTTTATTATACTAGTTTTATAGTATGTTTGAGCACATGGCAACACAAATTTCACCTTTTCTTCTTTCTCATAGTTTTCTCGGCTTCTTTCAGGCATTTACTCTTTCCTCTAAACTTCAAAATTATTGTAGCAAATTTTAAAAAAAGAACAGAGCTTTTCAATATTTTTAGGCCCACTTCCAAATTTATTGGCACCAACTGTGAAAATGTAATTTAAATTGTTTAATTGGATTACATAAGATACGCTTAAGTACATTCTTTTAGTAATACATTTTTATCCTAGTTTTCAAATTTCCTTTCAAAATAAATGAAAGGGGACTTATGTGGATTGAAATAAATTTAGAAAAAAAACTGCATTTAACTGAAACTTCCTTAATCAGATGTGAAAAATTGTATAACAGAATCTCTCTTGAAAAAAACATACTCTGAGTCTCAGAACATCAGTAACACCAGGAAAATTGTTACGGTCCCTCTTAGCTTTTAGGTCCTAAATGTATCAAAAATAAATTTGAAATCATTTAACATTACAAGTTAAACCACTAAAAGACTTATGTGCCATGATCAGCATTTAATTGGAGAAGTGATTATGTTACTAAATTGCTTTAAAAAACTAAAAGATGTGCTCTAGAATAAATAGTAATAAATGTCACAAACAGGGAAATCCAGATAGTAAAAAATACAGGGCAGATACTCAGATACTTCAGTAACCAAATGACCTTATTTGGACCATGACTGGATCAAAAAAACTGTAAAAACAAAAATTAGTGAAATCTGAACACTACATATTTGAGGATATTAAGGAATCATTGTTAATTTTTCTTAGGTGTGATAATAATATCATAGTTATGTTGGAAAAAAGTTACATTTTAGACATGTACTGAAATATTTACAAAAGAAATTATCAAGTGCCTTGTATCTACTTCAAAATATTTTGGAATGAAGAGCGACAGTATAAACAAGATTGCCACGAGTGGATCACTGCTGAAACTGCAGTCATTATGTTTACGTATGTTTGGAACTTTCCAGGTAACAGAAAATCAGAAAAAAATTTCCCATTGGAGGAAATTAAGGACAGATCATGTAAGAAAAGGTGATTGGCTGAGTGATAACAGCAGAGGGGGTGGTCTGGGCCGAATTAAAACCTAACAGGTCATTTAAAAGTCCTTACTCCAGAATGATTCATTTCAGGGAGAAACTCAATGCAAAGAAATGGTATCAGATGTTGCAAGATATACCAAGATAAAGGAGGAAGTTCAAACTTTCAAGTAAAGGTAATTTCCAACATTTTTACCTTGAGTTCCAGCCTCGTGGTATTTGCCTGGCACCGGTAAGTGGCGAGAAGGAAGTTGTCATTTGACTGGGAAAAAAATCAAAGTTAAGGAAAAGGATGAATCCATGTCTTTAATGATAAAAAGGCATCAGCGTTGGCCACCATCTACTGAGCACCTATCATCTGGGTGGCACTGTGCAACATGCTCTCTGCTTATTCCTACAGTCAACCCTATGGGTAAGTTTTACTAAGTGACTTAGCGGATGAAGAAACTAAGGCATGAGAGGTTGGGTGAATTTCCCAAAAGCCAGTAAGTAATGAAGCTGGAATTCACATTCATAGCTTTAAGACTCTAAAGTTCATTCCCTGTCCATCTTGAGTCCCTACGATGTTTTAAAATATTAATTGTCCTAAAAATTTAACCAATGGTACAAACTCCTAATGTTTATAAGACAAAACCATCCATGGTATAGAATGTCTTTGATTTTCACAAATACTTATTTCTCAGAGGACTGAGAAATATCTCAGCTCTATATATCCACCAAGTAGCACAGTACCTGGCTTACTGTAGGAATTCAATACATGTTTGTTGAATTAAATTGGAGAGGTTACTTTCAATAATAACTTCTTGAAAATAAATATCAAACTACTAAAATAGAAAAATAATACATCTAGGTTCATGAACTGCAAATACAAAGCAATATGAATATTTGACATGTAATTTTCATGTACTGTTATATTCCTATTTTTAATAAATAACTGCAGAGAAAGGATGCTAATATCAAAAAGGAAATTCGAACATTAACATTTCAATCATTTATATTCAGTAAACACAGAGGCTCAATCGACTTAAAAACATAATTTGTGTGATTAAAAATAAATGTTATTTACTTAAGTATTTATGAATAAAAGGACAATAGAGAAGAAGGAATAGAATGTCTGGGATTAAGTTTGGAATGGGGGAGGAGGGTAAAGAACTTAAAATAGGACTGGCTGTACGCTGAAGCTGTGATGAGTGTGTGGAGATAATTATACTATTCTTTCTACTTTGTATACACTTGAAGTCTTTATAATAACAATTTTATAAAGCTATCATTCCAAAAAATACGTTTTAAATTAGTAAAAAATATTCATTCCGAAGAATCCTGCAGGGATGTAAATAAAAGTAGTTAACTCTGAAATTAAACATTTTATGTTAATATTAACTTGATTTTCTAAATGACCATAAAAATGCAGGTCCTAATCTTTTATGTGTTCTCAAACAGGGATGACCAATCACACAGATAATAAAATAGAACTTATAAAATTTATCAAGGAAAAACGCTTTACTATGACATTATATTGTATCGAAAACTATTCCCTAATGTAGCTGTCAACTCAGTTCTTCATCTATTCTTTTTATTCCTCCCTTTCTAATATGTGTGACTTCCCAGCTCCAGGCGCCATCTCCTGCTCTGGCTTGCCTTCGGCAATGCAGCTCCCCCGGACCTAACGTTCACCCCACCTTCTCTTCAGGAGCCCCACCTAGTGAGGGCAGACAGAAAAATCATGTTCAAATGAAGGAATATGGGAAACTATATCGCATTGTCAAGAAATTTTAAAAATTTCAGCTTGGCATAAAAGATGCGTACAGAAGGGAAGGTAGCAGCAGGTGAAAGGTAAGCTGGAGATGCTGGATCGTGGGAGATGGTTTAGTCACAGCGAGGACTCTAGACGTCCATGCAACAGGAAACAAGAAGCCTTTAAAAGGTTTTGAGAAAGCAAGGACACGGCGATGTGAGCATTCCAGGAAGACCTCCAGCGGAGGTGTGCAGCTCAGCTGGGCGTGAGAGGCAGCCCTGGGAGCCGAGAAATGGGGACGAGCAGTTCAAGCGAGCATGAGGGGGCCTGGAAGGTGAACAGAAGCGGAAATGAGGCGAGTAAAGGTTGAACAGCCAGGAAGGTAGAACCGGCAGGAACCAGTTACTGATTGGATTTGAGAGATAGGTCAGAGAAAGCAAGGGATCTAGGCCAACACTCTAGTTCCTGGTTTACCAGAGGATAAAAAAAGCGAAGCATTAGCAAATTCTGTAGGGAGGGAGAGGCTAAAGAAGAAACATTGAACCCTAGTGGCATTTATAGGTTTTATCCAAAATAGAGTAATAGAAAGGAAAGCGTCAGAAGCAGGAGTCCCCAACCTGTCTGCCACCAGGGACCGGTGCTCCTATGATATTCTAGTGCCTGACGATCCGAGGTGGAGCCGAGGGGGTGATGCCAGCGCTGGGGAGCAGCTGCAGATACAGATGAAGCTTCTCTCCCTGCCTGCCCGCTGCTCACCTCCTGCTGTGCAGCCCAGTTCCTAACAGGTGTTGGGGACCGCTGGTCTTAAGAATTCTTTATATGTCTCACTCACCTCAGAATCACAGCTGCTAAAGCTGACAACGGCGGAATTTTTATCCACGTCAAGTAAATCTATTGGAACATCACTCTATAATCAATATCAAGAAAAAAGAGGTTCAGATGGAAAACTAAAAATTTTCACAAAACATATTTTCTCTTAGGGTTTCTCCTTGTGTTCATCTTTAAGTCTGAGACTATAAAGTCTCTTAATTTATATGTGATAATATGCACTTCTAGAAAGTAAATAGAGAATAAATGTTATATTACAATGACCCATTTTTTCCTAATTTGGATTATCATCATCTCTCACTATCCCATTAGAATATTTCTCTTTCTGTCAGTGCTAAATACGCTATGGGCTACAAATCATCATAAGGCCATTCCGATGATGCCAGCTTCGTTTCTGTGGTCCATTTGAACTTGGGTGGTAACGCAGAGGGGAGGTGACCTTCGGCCTCCTCTGGCAGGAGAGGCAGCTTCGCAGGGACAGGGCCCCCGCAGCTGCCCCCGACAGTGGGCTCTGTGCTGGCCCTAGTGAAGAGAGAGTTCTGCCTTTAAGCTTTCGCTAATAATGTGCTCTCTCCCCACATGTTTTGAAACCTCATTTCCTCTCCTTTGTTCTTTCCTCATTTTCTGATGGGTCTCAGTCATTGGCTGGTTTTCCAGTCATCGTGCTGTCATCCTTTTCCACTCCCTGACTATCTTCCAACTTCGAGAACTAATTAAATACACTGATGGAGTTATAGTTGTATAACATAAATAATATACATGCAGGTGTACCTTATTAACCCTAAATTTCACCTTTGAAACTACTGACCTACCTGGTAACTGGTGGCTGATGAGCAAGCTGTCCAGCAGGCTATCATTTTAGTACGTGGAGCTTTAAAAAAGGTTCAAATAAGGGCATCAGCTACTAGAGATCTTGAGGTCACAGCCCTGGTAAGCTCCCCCTGAAGGCTAAGGAACACGCCCTGACATTCTCAGGGACTCGCCCTGACCGCCCTGACCATTACGTCCATCTGTCCTCTGTCTAATGTGTACAGGATAAATAAAAGGTATCGTTTAGGTAATCTATGATTACCTAATGGAAGATTAAGATAAACCTTTAAAATTATTATCTAAAGTAAATGACAAACATCTAAAATTACCATCTCAAAGTGATCAATAGTGATGAGGGCAGGTGACTGGTGTGCAGAATAGATCCAGTCATAAAAAAAGAAGTCAGAGGTTCTGCTCACCTGTATTAGGACGTTATCTATTGCTGTCTGCACCTCCAAGATGAGGCTGTAGCTGGCATCGTCTTTGTTTAACGTGAACTTGTCGTTGATACTGAAGGAAGGCACAGTGGACACTGCTTTGCTCGACTGAGAAGCCTGCTGACACTTCTCTCGCTCCTGCAGGACCTTATACTGCAGCTGCTCCAGCTCACCCCTGGAGGAAAACGCACAACTGTCACCGGTGAGTGCAGACAAACCGACACCTAGCACATCTGTCAGACTATGAGACAGTTACCGCTGCAAAATGAATTCTTATTGGTTGAGCTAGAACGACAGTGCTCATGGGAACAAAATGTATGCTTCTGTGACCAGATGATGCCACATTATTTCCCTGTAATCTAAAAATGTGCCAGGAAGGGAAGGGGTCTGTGCCGTGAACGGAGGACAGGATTCACACGTTCAAGCACAGGGCGCCTCACACGCACCTGCGCTCCAGGTGCTGCGTGAACCAGACAGAAGCTTCTCCCGGGCTGCCCCAGAGAAGGCGGCCTTGGTTACAAACACGAGGCAGGATGCCGAGGGCGCGAGACAGTCCCCAGGGACGCCCCTCGCTGTCCCTGCTGTGTGAACACCTGCTGGTGGCCCTGGGGGGCTGGTGTGCGGGGAACCTGCGGTGTGGCCTCACCGAGTGCTTGTGGCCTCAAAGTGAGAAACACTCATTCTAGAAAAGTGATAGACTGCTTAGTTATACTGATTCCTTCCAATAACATATACTGCGTCCATAAAGAATAATGATAATAATAATAATAATGATAATAATAATAATAATAATAATAATAATAAACGCCACATACTTCATGAGATGAAAAAAAAGGCAGTGAAATTACCGTAAAGAAGAAATTTTGTTCTGCATCTCCTGATTAAGTCTCAGCTCCTCTCCGGGCCCGCTTTCCCGCTGCACGGGTTCCGTCGTCAGGCCTGTGACCCAGCCTGCAGAGACGAGCCCCAGGCACGCGCCGTTCAGCGCTGCCGGCGTCAGAACGAACCCCAGTGACGTGCCCTCTGCCCGCCGACAGCGCCCTCACTCAACGCCTAGGACCCGTTCCTCTTCCCAAAACAAAACGAAATCAGAAGAAACCAAGCCGGAAAAATATTCAAACCACGAAGAAATGACTCCAGCATTTTACAATGCTATCTTTGTCGGGCCTGAAAGACTGTGATACTATGATTAAGGGAATCTTTCACTTATTAATTGGCAGTTTTAGCTTTCGGGTATGGAATTAGTCAACATTCTAGCAACTGCTAGATGATACTAGCTGATGAAGAAAAATTGTTTTTTCAAAAATTATGTTCACGGAAAGCTGAACTCTCGTATAACTATTATGAGAATACAAAAATGACCTACTCAAAAGTAAGCAAGTTTTAATAGGAAATGTATACAGTAATAAAACATAAATTTCTTTTTGAATAAAAAAATATCACTTAATATTAAAAGATATTAGTGACATGCCAAGCACTCTTAAAAACTATCATTTAAACTTTAACTGTTTTGTAAATCAATTGGCCCACCCCTTCCCTCATTTTTTTACCAATAAAGCTTTTAATGCTGTAGATAACAGTGAATTACTAGTAACACTTTTTTTTTAAGTAGTCATCAGAAGCAATCTATTAAATTTATATTTTTTATTATCGATTTTTCCTTCAACTATTGCCATGGGCCTTACCTGAGTATGTGGACACCACGATTTCATCATAGCCATCTTTCCCTACACAGCCACCCTGGATGGACGTGACACTTTCGGACAACGCCTGAAATAAATTTAAGATCAAGCACTGTATTAGCAATTAAAAATTTCGCAGATATGTTCAAGTAAACCACAAAACTTATTTTCCTGTTTCCAGACAATCAACATATATTTACTGAATACTTATTTTATACAGAGATTAGAAAGGCAAAAATCCTGCACAAATGTCAGAAACTTCCTGTGTTTTTAAATTTGGGGAAAGAAGACTGAGAATGAGTCATGTGTTTGTGTGTCCCATTCAGCTACAGTAGTCATTTAATGAGCAGTAGTCATTTAATTTCAGATTATTACCTTCAGATTATTATAATTTTTTTTAAAAATTATATAGCAAAACACTCAAAACGCTGAGACTATCATCAGAATTCCAGAAACCGCCTCTCATGGGTTTTCTGCGAATTGTTTTTCAGATTAATCAAGAAGATGAAAGCTAGATTTTCAGCAAGTTCAGGGCTTACATCTCTTTTAAGCAGGACTTCCCAAACTCGTCTGATAATAATCACTCGGGTGAGTCAACACATCTGTATTTTTAAGAGAACACTCTCTGCCAGTGGCTTTCATGCTATTTGGAAAGCAAGCAATGTATTGTACATTGCAATCTGGTATAGATTCACACACAACAGACACAACAGATATCACTTAAAAGGTTTATGTTGCACCCTGGCATATGCTAATCCATTCTATCTCATTTAAAAAAAAAATGTGCTGGCAACCCACTAATGGGTTGTGACAAGTAGTCTGGGAAACTCTGCCAGGTGATTCTTATCAGGAAAGACTGAGACCCACTGTTGTAAAGGAGAAGGTGGAGGAAATGGACACAAGCATTCAAAACGCTGACTCCCTTGACCCTCCCTGCAGGAGGCGCATCTCAGCTATTCTGCAAATCAGGCTCTTGGTTGGCCCTTCCTGACGCTAGTTACCTGCGAGATTCAAGTAACAAAAGGTTGTTATAAATTTGCAAAATGTAAGGTTTTTTTAAACAAGCAATTCTCACATGCACTACAAGTCTTCAAAACTTTTTGTTCATGTTCCCATCAAAGTAATTCTGAAAAAAAAAAAAAACACAAAAAACTATACACCCTCCTGTACATTTGTAAACTGCCTTTTGGGTTTTTCATCATAACTTTACATAGTTACAAAAAAAGTAATTTCTGGAAGTTGTCACTTTTTTGATTAAGCAACCATCAGTCCAGGCTGTGTCAGGTAAGAGGAAAGTAAGAGTGAATCTGAGAAGGGGCAGTGTGTTTGCAGCCTTAATGTACCCTGAAAGCAGTGTCCTGCCATCAGACATACGGGACAAAGATGACGGGACTTCTCAGTGTCACCCCCAGGGCAGGAGGGGAAGCTCTGCCATCACAGGAGTTTGGAACAGAAGCCAAAGCGGAGACTTAAGGTGTAATGAGTTTCTCAGGGGTTGATGAGGAAAAAAACAGGAGATCACAGACAAAGGATGATTGTATACTTTAGGATTACTGTATGCAAAAGATTGTTGTAAACTATTGTTTGCATTATTAGCAAGAGGCTTTTCGCATCAAAAATGAACAAATATGAAATAAATCTAGAAAATAAGTCGTATAATAGTTTATCCCTGCATTATCTATATAATGCACTTTATTACACCAAAATATCTGTGTTTGCTGATCCGCAGTTAAAGTTGGGACTGGGAGGCACCACTATTAGAGGAATTAGACAAACAGAAAGAAAAGTTGACACTGAATTGTGCCTTTTTTAAAAAAACATTTTAATGAATTCATGAAAATGAAAGATTCTGTTTATACCAGAATACCTCTCCATGTGACTTTGTACCTTGGGATAAACAAGCTTAATTACATTTAAAATTTGTGAATAAAAATTACTCCTATCTAGTGTTTCTTATACAGCGGACCCACAGGTGGCTAAAAGTAACATTTCCCTCTCTGCTTAAGGATATTTTTAATAATGTCTTGAAACCTTATTACTTAAAAAAAAAAAAATTATCACTTAAGTTAGCCAAATGTGTTAGTCCTGTAATCCATTATGCCTTGTAGACACTAAAGCAAAAATTTTAATACTCTAGATGTACAATATTTAGAAACCGAATGAAAAATGTTTTATTCAGCTTGAAGGCACCAGTCTCCTATTCAAACCTACGAGTGGTGTAAGAGATGTTGATAACATCAACACAGCGATATTTTAAGCCAAACACGCGATTGCAATATATTTCATTGAATAAAACCCAAAGCATCGCACTCAATCTGTAAGTGTTTGACAAGTAAAAGGCACACACATCACCTTCTCATCGACGCCCACCTGATCGAAGCGCAGCACGGGCTCGCTGGCGTGATCGAAGCTGTACACCTCCACCATGCCGTCGTCTCTCCCCACCAGAAGGTCCTTCACCCCGTCACCCACGATGTCGAAGCTGTCAACGCACAGAATGCCTTGGGAAAAGTGATGTGAGAACTTATCAATCAAACTGATGTCATGGTCAAGTATACGTCAAATAACAACAAAAATATGCATGGACCAAATCAAAATAAAATAAAAAAAAAAAAGCAACAAAAAACAGAACAAACTTTGAGCATAATCAGGTGGCCTTCCCTTTCCACCCACGCCCATCCATGTCCAAGGCTTTAACCATCATCTGCGTGCAGTGGCCCCCAAGTGCCATCTCTGGCTCTGGCCTCTCCCAGTTTTCTGTTTGTTTGTTTGTTTGTTTGTTTTGTTTTGGTAAATCAGATGTCATACCCCCACTTAGAATTTTCCAGTGACTCTCCAAGTCCAACCCCTCTCCACGGCTCACAAGGACCTCCAGGATTCGGCCCCACCCGTCTGATGTCACCTCCCTCCCACTAATGCATCAGCCACAGGGTCTTCCCAGGAATTCAGTGCTCCACACATGAGTCATGTCTATCTCTACCTGGAGTCTCACCCCTTATCTATTCCTCTTCAGGGAACATTCTGTTCCCTCAAATCTTTATATTACTAATTCCCTATCAGTCAGGTCTGAGCTCAAATTTCACTCCTTATGAGACTTTCCAGGACCACGGAGTGTCAAAGCATCACTCTCTAGCACGGAATCCTGGTCCATGGGCCTCAGGTGACCACTGGTTGAAGCTATCTTATTTATTCATTTGTTTCTCTTCTGTCTCCTAACAAGTAAGGAGAAACATGCTGTACTTATACACAGCCATCTCGCTACCCACCAAGTCAGATATAAATTCCCCTCTGAAAAGTACAAATTCCTTAGAAAACAGGAAGTCACTGTACATCTTCCTCGCCTCACACCAAATCCCCCCAAATCCCAAGCAGTACCCTACGACCAGCGGAACACGGACTGAGCACAGGATGACGTTACAGATGGCCATTAGCCTGTAAGAGCCTCACCATCCCAAATCACTGTGTGCACGTCTTACTTTAAAAAATTATGCCCAAAATATGATAGACCTGCTAAATAGACAAGTAGCAAAGGTATCTGTGATGGCTCTGAGAATTGCTAAGTCTGTTATATACGTACTATGAATAAATAAAACAGAATGATCTATGTAACCTAGGATGTTTAATAATTATCAAAATTTCAGAATCTGAACTACATCAAAAACACACCTCCCCTCTTTTTCTCATTTCGAATCTCCCACTTATGTATCGGCTTGGCTGTGGTGACCTGGATAATCCCGAGTTTTCCATCTGACGTTCCAAACAAAAGGTCTTCTCCGGAGTCACCTAGTTATAATGAAAGCCAACAAGTCCTGTTTATCCCACCACTCATCTCTTGAAGATCAAAATATTTTCATGCATGTCGACTTTCATTTAAAAACCTCATTTAAAAATATAAAAAGACAGAAAACTTAATTTGGGAGGATGATTACATAGTCACGGCCTAACTTTACGATGAGAAAATGGGAAATTACAGTTCAATAACTTATTACTGATCGTTATGGCAAGTTATCAGAAAACAAGTGTCTCAATTACAGGTCATATTCTTTCTATGCGTTCCCATGTTCACTTTACAGTTAAATGATTAAACACCTGAACTGTCTAGACATAACGTAGCGCACTCCCTCATCTGACAGTGAAGAAGGAAATGCTGATTACCGCCATTCCCCTCGTGCAGCGCCAAAGCAGTGGGCGGGCCGGGGACTTCAACTTCATATAACACGTCGGATCCCTGAGGGAGAACAAGTGTTTTAAGACGGAAACACAATACACACCTAAAAC
>PVKZ01005214.1:0-58238 GCA_004027375.1 Macroglossus sobrinus
CCCCGGCCCTGCCACTTCCCTGCCAGTCCAGCCCCCGTGCCCCGCTCCTTCCACCCAAAGGACCTTTGTCCACGTCCTTCCCGCCGTCTGGAGCCCTCTTCCCCTCTCTCTTTACCCGGAGACAAGACCCGTGTATTCAAAGGAGGCACTTAAAGCACAGTCATAGAACGAACGAATGAGCCGTGACAGTCCTTCCTGGTTCTGACACACTGGTAGGTGTGATGAGCCCCGTGTCTCTTCACTCGCACAAGCATCCCGCCCCCGGCCACCCCCGAATCCACCGTGCGGTCCCTCCCGGAATATCCTCCTCGTTGTGTGGTCGCCTGAGCCCGAGTCCTGGAAGCAAGACCTGAGAGCACGCTGCGCTGTCCAGAAGCTCGGTAGCGGGTGCGGGGTTAGGGTCACCCTAAGAGGCGTGCCAGCCACACAGTCTCAAAGAGGAGCCCCACATCTTACTGGGATTTTTCTGAGCAACGGCCACGTGACTCCTTACGGCAACCATACCTTTTATAGCCTCAAAAAAGTCACTGCTTTCGAGCTGCACTACGTATACTAAAGCACACTAAATAATCCGCTTCTGCGGCCTCCCACAGGCCAGCTCACATCTCCGCTCTCTGCGGTTCCCATAGTTACCCAGAAGACAGCCCTCAGACCTGACAGCAGAGTGGGGACGGCAGGGAGCAGAGGGCAGCTAGAACGCATCTCAGCGTTTGGCCGGGGACAGTTCTAGAAGGTTATCTTTTGAATCGGAGGCCATCTTGCTTTACCCTCTAAGTTATCAGTGGGGAGAAAAAGGGGGAAAAAGAAAGAAAACTCTTCACAGCTGAGGGAACTGATTCAAATTATGTCACAGTTTCTTCACAAGGCCCGACAGGCCGATTCTCATCTAATTTCTGCTATCGATGGCGGGAAACTGCTTCCAGTCACCCCTCTTCCTCCCTTCGCTTTAAATCAGGCCTCTAATGCCAGGTAGGGGGGAACATTTTCTTAGTAGATTATAAAAACGGAATTGATTCACTGGAGGAGAAAAAAAAAATCAGTAAGTAAATACATTTTGGGCTCTTGTGAAAACATCTCAGAGCCGGTTTCGAGGAAGCGGTGTGCTGACTGAATTTAAGGCCCTTTGGGTGAAAAAATAAGACAAACGCTAGGAGCCGGGCCTAATGGAGACAGAAGTGAAAAAAAAAAAAAATGAGCACTGTGTGACTCATCGTTAGCGCTGGCCACGGCTGAGATCCACACGGTGAGGTGCAAAGTGGTCCTTGTCTCTTCCTGCTGGGGCGGGCTGCACGGGTCGCCCGCAGCATCCCTCCAAAAGTGACTGGAAACAGTCTGGCACTCCCAGACCAGCGCTGGGGATCCTGAGGCTTCCCGGTGCACACCTGGGTCCTTACAGTGCGTCCGGACAGTGAACACGGGACAGCGGAGCGTCCCCCGGGCAGAATGAGAATGGCCTCCCTCCCGCCCCCAAACGCATTAAGAGACGCAGTGACGTGAACTCAGAGGGGAAAATGCCTGGGAGCCCAGGGGGGTGCGATGGGCAGGAAACGAGGTGGTTTTTCGTCTGGGAAAATGTCCCGCGTACCGTGCCTAAGAGCAGAAAGATGTGAATCGGGAAGGAAGCACAGCTCTTTGGGGGAGTGGAGTGGAGTGGCTGCTTGGTGGACGGACAACCACGAAGAAAGCACCTTCAATCAACGGCCAGCGCCGGCAGGCCTGGGGCTCATCTATTAAAAAAAAAATCGCTTCTCCAAGACTAAAGTAGGACCAGACGTGTGAAAGCCAATTCGAATGGAAAACACGCAGAGTCAGTGCCACAGTTCAGGCCCAGCTGGGCCTCGGTGTCGACTGGAGGGGATAAACCATCCAAACGGGCTTGCAGACCTATTCTGTTCGGCCTGAGCAGTGCTGGCCTGCGTAGTGATGGACATATTTAAACTGGAAGGCTTCACACACACACACACACACACACACACACACACACACACACACTTCTGGCTTCTCCTAAGAACTGCAAAATCTGGCCCAATTCCCCTAGATCGTCATCCTACAAATATTTATTGAGCATCTACTCTGTGCCAAGTATTACTCTAGGCCCTGAAGATACAACAGTAGGGGGATCCTGATGTTGTGGAGTTTGCATTGCAGTGGGGAAGACGACCAATAAATAAATCCACGTGTCAGGCGGTGACGAAAGCCAGAAAGAAAAGGAAAGCACAGTGAGAGGACAAGGAGCAACCAGGGGTGCTGTTGGATGGGGGGCAGTCGGGGTGGGTCTCCTGGCTCCTTCATGGCAACATCCGGTTCAAGTCGGGGATGGCGTCCTCCTCATACCAGGCACGGTCGCTAGTTGGCCACAGTCTCCACCACTCTCTACGGAACCCGCTCCCGGCTGACTCAACTCATTTGAGTCATGGCCCCTGGAGTTAATCCTTCTCTAGAGCCCTCCAACGCTGGCTACCCAAGAGCCAGGGGAGGAAGGAGATTTGGGGAGCCTAACGGGGTGAACGAGTAAGAGCTGATGAAATTGGAGGTGATAAGGCAAGGGGGTACCTGATAAGAGAGGCCAACACCCGAAGCCCAGGTGATGTGGGGGTGCCGGCAGCTCCACAGTCACTGGCCTGGAAAGTGATGGAAAAACACAGGCCTTGAGACAGAAGCATCTCAGCAAGCACCCCTCTGAGGAAGAATCAGCCGCACTCTGAGACTTGGGTTTTGGACCCAAACTTTGGGCCACTCAGCCAGGATGGCACTCAGAGAGCTCCCCGCTGGCCTGGCACTGCTCACCACCTCCTCACAAGGTTAGCAAGCTCAAGGGCAAGGGTTCGTCTCCCTGGGGAAATGCAGGTTTTGAATTTCTCTTAGAAGTAAGGGACAGTCAGGACACTGCTGAGTAAGTAAAAGTGGCTGACAGAATGCCCTGGCCACAGAAAGAAACCTCCCCCTGGCAGAAGGAGCCTCACATTCCCGTAATGCAGGGCTCGTAGTCTTTCCTGTGCATGGCCCCTTGGCAGTAAAGTCCGGATCTGATCTCAGAACAATGTTTCTAAATGCATAAGACAGAACAATAAGACTCTAAAAATTATATTGGAACAGTTATCAAAAATGTTTTTTAAAAATTATAATAAAGTTTATGCTTCTTCATTAATGTTCTATATAAAAGATTGGAATGGAGCCTAATAAACGGCATTATTACAAGGTAGCGATGAGTAGAAGTGGTATTTTGAGATATTTGCAACGATTGTAATATAATAGGAAACTCATCCATGATTTCTACTAGTGTGCTTTGTTGCCTGCATTCATGCTGAAAGGAAATAAATTATTGAGGGTTAGTGTAAGTAAAGATGTAACAGAATTCTTTCATGTTCTGAAACAATGCTTATAACCCACTGCCTCAAATTCACACTAAAGTGTAAATGGTTGTCCTAGACCCTTTCCTCAGAGTAGATGGGACAGTGGTGATAGCGGGATCTAATACAATGGTACTGAGCACTAGGATTCGAGATAGAAGTGAAATGTATGCAACAAAAAAGGGGAACCACCACAAGTAGGAAAAGACCCTGTTAGCAAAAAAACAAACTTGATCCATGTTACATAAGACTAGGGGGCAAGAAACTGTTGTCTGCAGTTTTTCTGCTTCCCGGAGGCCTGACCTGGCACTTGACAGAATCGAAGAGTAGGTTTGGCCCTTTAAGTTCGCTGAAGCTTCCCTTGATTGCTCATTAAAAGTAACCAGTCAGTCTTAGTGAATTGATTTACTTCACCCCAGCCCCTGAAGGATGCTACATATCAAAATGTTCTAGAAGAGTCCTTTTGAAGATGCTGACAGCAGTCCTGACTGCTGGGAGCAGTGTGCACCCGAGCCCTGCTCCAGGACACGCTGACTCACGCAGGAAAAGCAACGTGAGGGCTGCATCGGAGGAGGCACCTGAATTTAGGTCGTCATTGCTGGCTGTCTTTAGAGACATGTGAGACAGGCCAGCCGTTTCCTTTTCAAAACGAGACTGCCATTCAATAAATACAACGAAGATGAGAAAATCATCAGGTCTGCAGAGGTGAAGAGAAAAATCAGGTCAAGAAAGAAAAGAGGGTAGAATAGATAAGCTCACAGGCGTGCAAAACACACAGATTTAAGACAGGAGGGGAGAACAGACAGGAAGGCCAGATATGGATACGGAGAGAGAAACCCCAACACTCACCAAACCTTCAAAGGAAAGCTTATCTCCCTGCTAATCCTGCTCAGCAAGGAAAAGAAACCACCCCAGGTCAAGTTTGGATGAACGGTGTAGCATTTGTTATTCAGAAAGCAATCTCCTTTCTCTCTAAATTCTGGAAGCCTCTGTGCCTCATTGTTAAACGGAACTCTGCTGCTCCCTGTTCTTGAAGACGGCAAATGTCAAAATCCATCGTTCAGAGACCAAGGTCATCTGTGGCTGCAGAGTAACATCCCTCCTGTGGCTTTGGGATGCCTACAGCTGTCTCGGGTCCTGTTGCATTTTCACAACCACAGGTATAATAACTGACACCTCATCTCCGTGTTCCCCGCCGGTGGGTGCACCGCACAGGCGTGGCTTAGCACGAGGGGTGCACAAAGCCAGAAATGCCTACTTCGGGGGCAGGAGAGAGTCTACTTCACTGGCCACAGAGGCTTTAAAAAGTTTGGGGACATGCGTGAGCCAGTGTAGCAGGGGGAGACGGGCTGTGCTGGCACAGCGAGGTCTCTGCAGCTCCCTGAGTGATGCGCCAGCCGTGAGCACACGCAGGGAATGGGCACGCACAGGTGTGTCCTCCAGGGCATCGCACACTCACGACTCACTCCTCCCTGGTGCGGTGTGCCCTGAGACTTCCTCCCGCCCCACTGGGGTGCTGTGCGCATGGCCCTGGCTAGGCCTGGGGCATGTGGGCTCCCCCAAGAAGACTGGGCTCAGCAAAGAGGCTGGCGTCGCAGGGGACACACCTCAGTGTGGCAGGGGAAAGAAAGCCAGGCCTGGGGATGCAGGAGGAGCTTTGGGGTGGGGGCCATTTCCTCAAAGACACCCATAGAACGACTTGTGTGGAGGCCAAATCACGCCGCCTTCCTGCAGACCCCAAACTACCCAACGCGAAGTCACATTCTACGCTAAGAATGACCTCAGCGACAGGATCCTTAGCATTACAGACTCCTGCGTGTTGATTTTCCTATAATTATGTCTCCAAAGAGAGCCCGCTCTTGGACTCTGTGTCAGCACAAACTCTGACGGGGGCCAAGAGGCTGACCCTTTGGAGAGGAAAGCCTGGCCCAGTGACGACAGGAGGAGGAAGGGAGGGTGGGCGCCCACCGTGACTGAAGCAGCCACACGTCGGACCTGCTGACAGAGACCCCCGTACGTCCAGCCGGAGCTCAGAAGGACATTCTCTGCAACCGTCTTCATAATAGTGAGACAATAACGCCAGCGTCCGTCAGTGGGAAATAGGATAAATCAACTGTGGCACATCGCACAACAGGGTACAGGGCTCTGAGGGGTTAAAAAGGAACGAAGCTCTTTCTACAATGATATGGAAAGAGCTCCCAAGTGTTTTATGAAATAAAATAACAGCAACTGATGGCAAAGTGCCCACAAGTGTTTACAGCACGCTGTCTTCAGTGCAAAAAAAAGGGGGGATAAAAATTAGAATATGTGTTAGACTGGCTTGAATTTGCAAAAAGAAACACTGAAAGGATACTTTTTTAAGCGGTTGCAGGGCAGTGAGCAGCTGAGTCGATTTTCGCTGCGAACTTTCAGTTAATTTCATTTTTGAACCGTGTGTATTCAGAATAATAATAAAATGATAGTAACACAAAACCGGGGGGGGGGGAGACATCATTTTCATTCTATAGATCAACTGTTAAAAAACAAGAATAATAATAATAATGTTTTTAAATCTAGAGCAGACCGCAGCGGGCCGGGAGTGTTGGACTCTGAAAAGCCAAGGAACATGAATCTTTGTCACACCCTGAATCAACATGTGCCACGTGCCACAGGACACCGCCAGGCCCTCCCCAATCTCCCGGCCACACAACTCGTCCTGACCCAGCCGCTGGCTTCCATCCCCCTTTTCCGCTTGTTCAGGCTCCTGAGGCCCCATACAGAGCACCCCCTTCCCCCTGCTTCTTGAAAACCACCCCCTCAGAGGCCTCCGCTGCCTCCTGTGCGCGTTGGATACTGAGGGTTAGTTGGGGTTCCCTTCCTGCACCTCCAGCCACGGCGCACCCACCGACAGACAGCACCCCCTCCCCACGGCGGCGCTCGGGCCTCCTTCTGGAGACCCTCTTTTCTCCTGGTCAAAGGAAGAGCTGAGTCAATCAGTGAAAAGGCACTTATTAAACACCTTTCCCAAAGTGAAACCATCTCTGGCGAAAAGCGGTTAAAAGTCTGTCGTTAATCGCGCTTCCTGAGACACACGCTAAATTAGGTAAAGCTTCTGGCGGAGGTAGAAGGTACCCCGCACTAACCCCGAGCAGGTGAGGTCACGCGCTGCCCTCTGCGACCCTCCGCCGCCCTCCCCCACCCTCCCCCACCCTCCGCGGCCCTGGCGCAAAGGCGCAGGACACACCGGCTGAGGTCTTCAGGAAACGCGGGCGCGTGTTTCCTGTGATGCCCGGAGTCGTTCCTGCTGCCTTATTGTCATAGCCACCCGCCTCGAGCTCTGCTACATTCATTCATTAAGGAACATCGGGGGTGTTTCAAAGAAAATGCCCCGTGATTTTCAAAATCATAAAGGATTCTAACAGGTGTTCCCGGCTGGAACAAGAAGAGGGTGGAAAAAAGCAAAGGACCTTTTGAAAGGTGAAAGATATCAGGGGCCGTGCAGATGCTGAGATTCTGTCTTTTTTGCTGATTTTCACTGATAGGATTTGTCTCCTCGTTGTCTCCCTGGAGGGTGGTTTGCATGCCCAGCGAAGTCAATTCAGGGCCGTGCTGTCCCCTAATCTGTTCTCGAGGAGAACCTTGGTTCTGGGTTCCTAGCACTTGAAGTTCGAACTTAGGAAAACAAAATAAAATAAATAATTTCCCAAGGTGAACTGCCCCTGATTTGGAGGGAATATGAAGGGTTGTGAAGGGCAGGTTCTTGATCTCAGAATTCGGGGCCAATGAAAGAAAGCGTGGCTAGCAAGATAAGATTCTTGTTTTCTTACTAATTATAAAATCATCTACTATCATAATGGTAGAGGCGTAGCCATTTTATAGGGTAAATTATGTCCACTTACAGGTAACTAACTGCAGTCGGTCAAGTGCAACAGCTTAATCTGATGTTACTCATCACACACACACCCTCCCTCTCCCCAAAACAAACAGGACTCTCCCCAGTTACTCACCTAGGGCCCCTTGACAAACGTCTGTGCGCGTGGCTCCGTCAACGATAAACCGAGGGCTGGGACACAGTTCCTTAAAGCAATGTGGGATAAAACACAAGTCATAAGATGCCCGGTGATGGTGGCAGCAGTGTCATCAAATTCAGGCCTGAAAGCAACCTGGATCATCTGTTGCATACACTTCACGTTATGGCTGAAAACTCTCTTCTCCCAGCTCCCATAGCCTTACTCACCCTTGACCTTCTCCTCACCTCTCTAGAATACCCCTTCTCAATCTCCTTCAGAGGCTCCTCTGCTCTGCTCACTCCTGAGAATCAGGGAACCCTGGGTCCTCAGCCCTCTGCAGGGATGCCGTTCCATATGGCAACAACCTGCCCTAAGCATGCTGTCTCGGTGACATCACCCAAGCCTGTGGCTTCAACTCCCAAGTACAGAATACACTGGTGCTTCCCAGATCACCCCTGAGCTGCGTGATCAATTACCCATGTCACGCTGTCCGTGTGACATAAGCTCACAGACTTATATCTAATACGTCTACCAAGTTCTGCTGAAATTCTCAGTTTTGTCTGGAAGATGGAGTCGTTCGCAAAGGCCAGGAACGAGTTAAGAGTGTTACAACCAGAACAGCACTGAAAGGATTCTGAGTAGATGGACTGTTCACTTCGCTACATGTTATCTGAGCATAATTCAAAATTCATCTTCCTCCAAGAAAAAAAAACAATCGAGAAATGCCACGACTGATATGTGATATAAATCTTTCAGGGACCGAAGATGTCCTCAGCTTGTTAAGGTGGCATCTCTGCAGGACTCCTGAAGAACACGCCCACAGTCCTCTCTCCACTACTAACTTTCCGCTGGAACTCAGAGCAGAGACACAAAGGAATCCAGCACAGACGGAGGTGTAAGAGGTTAAGAGGCTCCGCCTCCCCACATGGGGACACTGTTTTATTCCTTCCTGAATAGCAGTCGTGCCTGTTTAGAAATAATGTTCAATACCGCCCGGGGAAGGGTCTCGAAACAGCCCAGAAGCACGAATGACTCAGCCTCCGATGGACAGGAATCGGGAACGAGGGGAGCAAGGGCGTCAGTAAGGAAGCCGAGGCAGGAAGTGACTTCAACCTCACGTCTCGGTGATGGTGGTGACGTGGACACACTGCTCCCCAGGGCACCGGGCCACGTCTGAGAGTCTAGATCCTGTATTTCAGGAGCTCTGACTGATGCCGCCATCTTTTGCATCATCGCCATCGATGTGGCCACATACTGAGCCTAGCACCCCCGTCCCTCCAGAATCTGGTCCCATGTGACGTTTCCAGCCTCATCTCTCCGTTTCCCACAATGCTCTCTGTCCTCTAATGATGGCTCTCCTCCTCATATCCTTGCTCTGAAAACACTCCCACGACTCAGGGCCTTGGCTCACTCCTGTGCCTTTCTGGTCTCTGTCACGACCTTTTCCTTCCCCAGTCCCAGCTCAAACATCTGCAGTAATTAACCTGCCCCAATGCTGCAGTCAAATCTAACTGCTTCTTTCCCTGAACGCCCACACATGTGTTCATATTTATATTTCACCCTCTGGACACTCTGTCTTGTATTAATAGCTAGACACAGCTCATTTTATTGAGCCTCTATTATATGTCAGGCACTGTGCTAAACCATTCTCCCATGCAAACCTCCCAAGAACCCAAGGAGGTAAGTACTATTATTATTCTCATTTTAAAGATGAGGAAACTGGTCCCACGGAAGTAAGTAAATGACTCATGGTCACACACCTAGTAAATGTCAAAGAGGAAACCAAAATCCTGATCCACGTGACACCCAGACCCGCGCTCTTGGTCACTCTGCTGCCTGTCAGTTATCCAACTGTCCCCTCCCCAGCGAGCTAAAGCTCCACCAAGGCCACACATGAGCATCTGCCCCGACCAGGACTCCATAAATCAAGCCTTAACTGAAAATTCCAAATGCGTTCATCCACAGGGCGGTGACTAGAAAAGCACAGAAGCCCCAAACCGAGGCCTCTGCCCTCACCCTTGTCCTGCCCTCCCAACAAGTCAACCCCTCGTCCTTTCTCTTAACTCAGGGTTGCTGTTTCATGAGCCGACATCGCCTCAGTCCTCTCTTTCTGCATTTCTCCTTAAGACCAGTAAACTGCTTAACGGCCCAAAAACAGACAGAGAAGACTCCCGCTGATGGGACTGTACTGGGGTCTGCTCACTCCGAGTGTCTCTCACACCTGAGGGGCCTGGGTTGGGCCTCAACCCCGTACCACGGGGCAGCCGGGGGAAGTCTGGAGGAGCAACCCTCCCCGACACACACAGCCAGCCACCTCATGTGTGACAGGATCGCTCCTGCCCAGCGCTCGTGAGGAAAAGTGCCTTAGGGTCAGGAATAGCCAAAAGCTCGACCCCGAGATCGTCAGTCTGGGCAAACTTGTCTTCCAACCCTTGGAGCAAGAGTCCAAGCAAACCTTGCACTCGGCAGCTTAAAAATAGGTCAAAACACCCAGCAGCGGCAAGATGTCAAACTATGATTCCAGAAAACATCTAAGTATCAAGTTTTATTTATCACTTAGAGGACAAATATATATACACACATATATATATATACATATATACATATATACACACATATATCCATATATACATATATATATAGATGTGATAGGTTAAATATATATGTATATATATATACATGTATATATATACACACACAGATACATATGTACATGTATATATACATGTATATACATACATATAGATTTAGCCTATCTCATCTCCTTTCCCTCAAAGGCAGGTAAAAATCGACATCTTTGTAGGAACCAGGATCATGAGAGCCACATCTGGGCAGCTGGCTTAAAGGCCCCAAGACTAAGGAAATAAGAAATCACCCTCAAAGCAGCAGGTGACACACAAAAAAAAGCTAACAACCCAAATTAAAAATGGGCAAAGGACCTAAACAGGCACTTCTCCAAAGAAGATATACAAATGGTCGAGAAGCACAAAAGATACGCAACATCACTGGTCATCAGGGGAATGCAAATTGAAACCACAATGAGATATCACCTCACACCCACTTAAGATGGTCACTATCAAAAAATAAATAAATAAATAACAGGTGTTGGCCAGGATGTGGAGAAACTGCAAGCATTGTGCCCTGGTGGTGGGAATGTAAAATGGTGCGGTGGCTAAGAAAAACAATACGATGGTGCCCCCCAAAATCAAAACATAATTGTCATATGATCTAGCAATTCTACTTCTGGCTAGATTCCCAAAAGGCTTGAAAGCAGGTTCTCAAAGAGATATCTGTACACCCATATTCACACAAGCATGATCCACAATCCCCAAAATGTGGAAGCAGCACAAGAGTCTATTGATGGATAAACGGATTAGAAAAAAAAAAGAATATATATTGTACATGCACACAACAGAATGTTATTCAACCAGAAAGAAGAAGGAAGTCCTGACATCTGCTGCGTGGACGAATCTGAAGGACATTGCGTTATGCAGGAAGCCAGATGCCAAAGAATGAATACTATGTGATTTCACATAAATGAGTTACCTAGAGTAAACTTTGTTACGTGTATTTTACCATAATTTAAGAAAGAAAGGAGGGAGAGAGGGAAAGAGGGAGGGAGGGAGGGAGAGAGGGAGAGAGGGAGGGAGAGAGGGAGGGAGGGAGAGAGATGCCGGAGCAGCATTTTACAGGAGAGGAAACCAAGGTTCACGGAGGCCACACAGGCAGAGCGAGAATTCAGGTCTGACTTTCCTGGTCCCAGAGCCCATGCCTGCTCTTCCCTCTACACCTCGCCGCCTCCGGAAAAGGTTTCTGAGATACGGGATTTCGGGTCCAAAGCCATGACTTCTCCCTCCACCACCTCCGTCCCGCACGGCACTCATCAGCCAGCCCATGTCCTTACCGGGGGCCGCTTCCAGACAACACCTTGCGTCTGTGGGGAGCATGGTCCGAGATCCTTGCAGCCCAAGGCCGACGGGCACGCTGGGAACTCTGGGTCCTTAAAGAGGACGCCTGAGTCCAAGCACTGCTGCCTCAGGGTCTCGAAGTCCTGGCCCAGGTACCTCACGGCCTTCTGGCTGGAGCCCAGGCCGTGGGCGGCTGCCCGCTGCTCGGACACTCCAGCCGCCGGGGCCGCCATGGCCGCGGGAGAGCTCCGTGGGGTGGACAGGAGGCTCCGCGCGGCCCTGTGCTCCGGGAGACCTGCCCCACTGGGAGCGGAGCTATAAGGCAGCACGGAGGGGAGGAGGGGCAGGTAAATATCCCACCTGAGGCCCTGCTGCAGAAGGAAGTGAGTCAGAGCCAGCAGCAAATAGGGACCCAACGTGCCCCCACCTTCCCTGTCTGCCTCTGGGCAGACAATTTGGAGGCCGGGAACCTTCCGAGGGCCCCACCCAAGCCATTAATAGGACCTCAGCTGTCTCCGCCTCATTGCAAGACCTGCTCACCTCCCATTGGGTCCATCGCTGGGACGGGGCCTACCAGGCTTAGGGAGGCGAGGATTTACCAAGGAACTGGAGAGTTCTGAGCAGGAGGAAGGCGCGCGTTAAAGGGGTCCCCTCTGCTTCCAGAAAAGTGAGGCTCCAGACTCGCTAGAAGGACAAAAACATCAGGAAGAGATAATTCACACAGTGGGACAGAGTAAGCCTTCCAGACATCGCACCAGCAATGAATGAAGATTCTGACCTCTGCCTGCCTGGGTTTCTATCCCAGCTCATCAGTAATTAGCTCTGTTAATTAATAACCTTCGGCAAGTTATTCAGCCTCCCGCCCCCTTAATCTCTCAGCTGTTAAATGGAAGATAATAGGGGGACCTACCTCGCAGGCTGTTTGGAAGACTCATGAGACGGTGCACGTCATTTGCTTAGATGAGTGCGTGAGAAGCCCCCAGGACGTGTCAGCTGTCATTATCCCTGGGAACCAAGGCTAGGACGAGAAGGCCTGGGAATCAGGGTTTGGGGTTCTGTCTCAGGAGTGCATTCTGAGCTCTGTGACTTCAGATTGATCCCTTTTCTTGGGGTCCCATTCTCCTGGGCCTGGTCTACCCTTAAGAGGGGAATCATACCAGTGATTTTTGAACCTTAGTGTGTGTGTGTGTGTGTGTGTGTGTGTGTGTGTGTGTGTGTGTGTGTGTGTGGCAGGCTGGAAAGTGCCCCCAAAGACATGAAATCCTAACCTCTGGGACCTGTACATGATGCCTTATTTGGAAAATGGGTCTTTGCAGTTCAGGGTCTTGAAATGGGGAGAGGATCAGGGCCCTAAATGCAGACATGAGTATTCTCATAAGAAGAGGCAGAGGGAGATCTGACAACAGACAAATAAGGAGATGGCGAAGTGTCCACAGAGGCAGAGCCCGGCGTGCTCCTGCTGCCAGCCTCCGCCAGAAGCTGGAAGAGACGATGAACCCCCACTAGAGCCTCTGCAGGGAGTGTGGCCTTGACGATGCCTCGAGTTCAGCCTCAGCCGGGTAAAACCGGATAAAACCAATTTCTCATGTCTGGCCCCCAACACTGTGAGATCGTTCTTCTGTTGTTTTAAGCCTCTGGGTTTGGGGCCATTTGTTACGACAGCCACAGGAAATTCATACAGAACGGGAAGAAGCCCCTGGAGCACTCGCGTTCCTGAGGCCCCACCCTGAAGGTTTGAAGCCGTTATCCCGGAGATGCTGCCAACGCTCGGGTCCGTGGCCCACACTCAGAGGAGCGCTGGCCCGGCTGATGCTGAAGCCCACTCCTGACTGACCACCCCTGCGGAAAGCAGTTCGCACGGTGGGCAGGTGCGAAGCAGAAGGAAGGGTCTTGTCCCCAGGTGTCCAGGGTAAAACATGGCTTCTCCAGAAAGCCAAGGCCACAGTGACCTCAGAGACTTGGACACGCCTCGGAAGGACTGGGCTAAGGCCCCGGCCCTCCGGGGGCCCCACCTTCTCTTCCTCAGCACCCTCCCCCTTGATTCAACGTCTGCCCCCCGCTACTAAGTCCATCCAGTGTTCACAGTTTCCTTCCCACCAGCCCCGAAGTTGACCCTGGTCTCACCCGGGTGGCCTCAAACCAGAAGCACAGCTCCATCCAGCCCACACAGAATCCCCTTCTGCACCCGGAGTCCGGGTCTTGCACCTGTGGTGCCCTCTGCTCTTCTCTCCCCCGACCCCACTCATCCTTCAGACCCCAAAGTGCCCCAGGGAAGGCTTCCCGGACCCCCTCCCCAAACAAAGCCATCCCCTTCTTACACGCTCTCAGAGCAACCTGCAGCGCCCTGCCCACCACCACCTAATTAACGCTCCTCCCGTCCACCAGGCTCCGGGCTCCACAGGGACAATTGTCTGTGTCTGTTTTGCTCATCGCTGGATTGCTAGAGCCTAGAAAGCTCCAGGTGCATGGCAGAGAATGAATAAATATTTGTTGAATAAATAAACACCCACAGGCATGAGATGCTCTCCGGCTGGATATATGCGTACCAGGTAAATGGGCCCGCCACCTCCAGGCAGCGTCATCAGTGAGGGGATGTCTTCCCCTAGGCCTCCCCGAAACATTCTCCGGACACTAAAATGAACCAGCCCTCCTTCCATCCAGCCTCAGAGTAAGCACAGCTGGCAGTCCGCCTTCTCCACAAGACAGTCTCTGAGACTGGGTCTCCTTCCCACCCCACCTGCCTAAGGAACCTCACTCGTCACATCCAGACGCTGCACAAACAAAACCTGCCTCATCCAGGCGGACGGGTCTGAGCCACTGCAAATACAGCCCTCATTTACTGAGCCATGAAAAAAAAGCAAAGCCAGTTGAGTCAGGAGCCGTCTGCTCCCCGGGCCGCTCCTGAGCAGAGGCGAACATCTCCCCGTCAGCCAGCCTCGTCCAGCCGGGTGCCCAAGGGGAAGCAGCCTGCGTCCGCTGGCTCTGCCAGTCTGGACACATGTCACCCCAGCCTCACAAGAACCAACGCCAGCTCCCTTTGAGGAATCCCAAGATCCATGGCAGAGGCTGACAAGGCCAAGCAAGAACACGCCTAGTGACAACTGACTACATCCCAACTGACTACATCTCTGAATGCAGCTCCCTTCCGTGTGCCCACCGGCTGAGCTGCACCCACAGGTGCCTCCCCCTTGGCTGGAAGCACCAAGGCTGCATTGTCCCCTGAGCAAGGAAGGCCAGTCACCCAAAGGCCCAAGTATGCTCCTCAGACCATTAAAGTTTTGCAAAGCTTGTCATCATGCATAACTACGGCCTCGAAAAGCGGTGGGTGAAAGCGGGCAGGAGCGTTCCCACGCCCGGGCCGTCTCATTTCAGAATTCTAAGGCACTCAGGGGAAGGCCCAACGACAAGAGTATTACGGAGTTCTCACGCGTTGCCGGTGGGAAGGGAGAACGGTGCACCGCTTGGGAAAACAGTCTGGCAGCTGCTCAAGATGCTAAACACAGTTATGGAGTAACTCCGAGTCACGTTCCACTCTCTAAAAGAGAATTGAAACTACACAAACACTTATCCTCCAAGGCTCATAAATGCATTAGTCGTAATAGCCAAAAATTAGAAATAGCCTAAATGTCCATCAACGAACGAAAGGATAAACAAAATGTGGCGTGGCCCTACCGTGGAATATTATGCAGCCATAAAAAAAGGAATGACGTTCTAATACATGCTAGAACATGGGTGAACCCAGTCTCAAAAGCCCACATACTATATAGTTCCAGTTCTATGAAATATCCAGAATAGGCAAATCCACAGAAACAGTTGATTATCGATTGCCAGGGATCGGGGAGACAGGGGAATTGGGGGCTGTCTACATACAAATAGGTAGGCTTCTTTTGGGATGATGGAAATTTCAGGAATCAGATAACAGTGATGGTTGCATGACATGGTGAATGTACTAAAAATCACAGAATTGTATACTTTAAAACGATGAGTTTTTATAGTATGTGAATCATCTCTCGATAAATTTTTTTTTAATAAAAGATAATGGTATTACAGAAAAGAAGTCTCCTCTGATCCAAGCATTCATTAGTGGTCTCAGAGGAGAAGATTAGTTCCACCTGCCCAGGACGGCAGGCGTCCCATCATGCCAAAAGGTGCCAGCGCTGTGGACTGACCCCTCTCTAAGCAGCCGGGAAAAAACAGAAAGCTGGTGGGTCCGACGTGGGCTCCTCCCTCTCCAGGTCTGTGGGATCGCTCATCGTGTTTTCGGGTCACACACCACACCGGCCCTCATTTGTGGGGCAAGAGGCCCAGTCAAGCCCAGTTGGAAGGCCACATGAAACTGCGCCCCCAAGTGGCCAACCCAGATCCTGCGGACCTGCATAACTAAAAAACGCTGCAAAAATTTCCATTTGTCTCACCACGTACTGTCTACAAAGCACTTTCAAGCACATGGCTGCTTAGAGACTCACAGCAAGTCTGTAGGTAGAGTGTATTGTCGCGCTAGCCCGTGATCACTGAAATGGCAAAATCGAGCCACCCAAGTCTTCTGCATGTGAATTCCATGTACTTTCCACGACACAGGACCAGCACTGCCCACCAGGGGGCAGCCCTGATCTGGGCAAGAGGACACGAGGCATGAGGCCTAATGGGAGGAAGTGCATGGATGCGGTCAGCCCTCCATCCAACAAGCCCTCTCCATGCCAACGCTATGCTGGGTAGGGGTAGATGCTGGGAGAAAGGACAAATAAACGTCATCCCTGCCCACGAGGAACTTCCATGCCATGGGGAGGACAGAGCAACCCTCAAAGAAAGGACTGGTCAATTCTGAGGGAGTGGATGATAAGGAAGGCTTCATGGGGGAGGTGGCATTCCAGCTGGATAACAGACTTGAAGAATAAGGGACTTGAGGGATGGTCGGGGTCTTAAAAGGGGCAGTGAGAAAGGGCGTTTGAGACGAGAGGAGTAGCATGAGGAACAGCAGGAAGAAATATTAATGATCCAGAGTGGCTAGAGTGAAGGATGAGGCAGTGGACAAGACAAGCAGGGGCTCTGAGTGTCGAATTTTTCTCTACCGTTAAGAGGCAGTTGCCATAAGCCAGGCAAGAACTGATGGTGGCTTACATGGGGTGGTGCCAGCGGGGCTGGGCAGGTGGAGAGCCAGAGCCCTTCCCCACATCTCCCTTGGAGTCCCCGAGGGCTGTCAGAGCCCGCGGGACCAGCAGTCATAGAAGCCAGAAGTGCCTCTCTAACTGGGGACACATGCCCTCCAGGGGTGCATGGTGACATGCTGGAGGAGCAGAAACATGACGTGTTTTCTTGGGCTATCAATTTTACTCAAAGATTTTTTGCGAGAGGTGTTTTTCAAGTTTTTGTCAGAAACATTTAGGAAGCCACCAGGCTCTGCTCCCGAAGAACGGGTGTTTGCTCTTCTCCGAGGCGAAGGCGGCCCATCCCTTTTTAACGGGGTAATTTTGAATGTCAAAAAGCGTATACACGTACACACAAATAGATGAAGCAAGCACACTGAAAAGGGAAGATAAACGCAAAGATCAGATTAAGGGAACTGTCCATCTCGAAGAGCGGAAATGGGGAGTATAAAGATGTGTTAAGTTTTAGGTAACGTTTTCGTTCCCTGGTGGGGTGGTAGGTACACAGGAGTTCATTATACTATTAATAATAAATGGAAGAAATTAAAGAAGGCCAAGCATGGACTAACAATGAGAATGTGTCATGAATCGAGGATTAGAATTAATTCAATTTTGAACTTCAACAGTGAAAAAAAAAAAAAAAAAGTCCCACAGCAGGCAGGGACGGGGATATTTATGGGCTGTGGGAATCCTGCCCAAGGACCCTCAAATCTGACAGCCCTGGTGCCGCTGCAGAGCTGGGCGTGACATTGGATGGCAGAAAGGTGTCCACAGCCTCTCTGTCATCTCTCCCTGGCAGACGACAGGCTGCCCTGAACAAAAGCCACGCTTCTCATCCCCAGCTGCCTCCAGCACGAGAACAAAGAGAACGCTGAACTTTCCACTGGGTTTTTCAGAGGGAAAGCAAAAGAAGAAAAAAATGTTCATAGGTTCTCATTATATTTTCAATTCCCTGCAAACTTGAGAGGAATGCCCCAAGTTGAACCCGTAATAGCCAAGTGATTACTGAGACGTATCATAGCAATTTTACAAGGTCGATTACAAAATGTGACTGTTAGAGCCTTCCTGGTTACCCTCGAACACGTGTCCTGTCCAGCCTTTCTCCGAAATATCCCTTGAGTTACTTTTCTCCATCTCCACAGCCACAGCCTCAAGTTCAATTCTTTGTCCCTCCTAGCCAGGGGCATGGCACGAGCCTTCCAACCTTCTCAACTCTTTGCGATCTCCAGTCTGATTCTGTTCCTTAATGGACATCGGTGCCCCTCACCTTGCCTTAGAAAGGGTCCCCAGGCAAAGCCCGTCCTGTGTATCACACTGAACTGTTATCACTGGTCTGCTTCCTGGTTCCCTATCGCCTCCATTCCTCCCGTTAAAGTTGAAGTCCCTCGCATGCAAAGACTGCATTTTCCATCCCTGTGCCTCTACCCCGCCCCATCATCTCAAACCTCTCACCCGTGACCCACTACCTGACGCCTGACACATAACATCCAGCACCTGTTTAAGGCATGAATATCCAGCTAAACATGCAAGTGACAATCAAGCTTGGTATCTCGCATCCTTGGATTGGCAAGAGGCAGTGTAATTAAGCCCAGTGTGGGTGTAATTACAGAGATTTGCATGCACGTGTATCCTGAGAGCTCTTCTTTCCTGCGCCATTCTCTGAGAAGGTGTGCAGGTATGACTTAAACCAAGGCAACCGGAGACGGGGTTAGCGAGGGGCTAAGAGTCTCTAAGAGAAAATAGTGATCTAGATGCAGCCAGTAAGAGCCCTGGGCCAAGAGCCAACAGAGCTGGATCGCAGCCTCCTCTCCCTCCTCCTGGTGACCTAGAGAAGTCACTTTCTCCCAGGTCTTCCTTTGCTCTTCTGACACAAGAGGGCATAGGGGGCCCAGCACACAGGTCTGCTATGCGCTCAACCAAGCTACACTTGTCAGAAGGCGGCGGGTTCCTGTCAGCTGTCAGCCCCCTGAGCTGCGCCAAGCCCTCCCAGGCGACGGCACCGGGGGCGGTTACTGCGCATGCGCGCGCGCCCTTTGAGCCTTTGGCTTCTGCTGAACCTTAACTTCCATCCTTCTGTGTCAGCAACAAGCAGCACCCCGAGCAATAACAACCATCCTCAACCATGTCTTACAGACAAGAAAGCGGAGCTTCATCGCACGTTTCACAGATAGTTGCACCGGGATTTGATCCCAGGTTTGGCTTATCTGAAAGCCTATGTTCTTATCCAAGATACCACACTGACATATAAAGAATGCATCCTGGGAGCTGAACTTGGCGGAGGCTGCCTTCTTGCCACAGACAGACACCCCCCAGAGGGCTGCCGGGTTCCTGCTGCTAGTCCCAGGTGAGACACTCATTCAGGGGCAGGTAGCTCCTCCCTGCGGGCCGCGACCCAGGAAGTGGCGTTTCAGATCAGTGGAGCTGGCATTAGAGCTGCAAACAGCAACAGTCGGTGGGAAGGAATTTTTAAAGGTATCAAAAAGGCGGTCTGGTTCCAGCACCTGGTGGTCTTTGCTGCCCCCTAGACCCCTGCTTCATCCCAGCGTGCCTCGTGGACTCATTAAAACCCAGTGCTCTGTATAACGTTATCTGTGTAGTAACACTCTTCCTGTCTCTCTCTTCAGAGGGTGATTATTAGCTGTTTTTTCTGCAAACACCTATAAAGAATATTTTAAACATATATTTTAAACATTGATCAAGGCAAAGCATTATGCATTTATCCTGCCTTTTCTGTGCGGACGGCATTTCAGGCTAAATAGTTGATAATTTCTAGAAATTCTTTCTAGAAGAATTGCAGTTCATAGAAGAATGGGTGATAGAATTAATTAAAAGTCACCATTTTTCAACTCCTAATGATAAAACTATTATATAAAAAGCTAATGAGGACCCTTATAATGGATCGATCAGGCTGACAACACTTAAACCTACTCATCAATCTGTGCATCACTAAAAATGAGACATTATTGCCTTCTTATATGATATAAGGTGTGCAATACAGGTCCACTGTGAAGAATTCTATCCTCGCCCAAAGAATAAACTTGAATCTAACCAAACCTCTAGATCTCATTGCCATTTTTAGAGAGAAAAAAAGATTAAGCAGGGTTTTGTCATTTCTGTACTAGTGACATTTTGGACCAGATAAGTCTTTGTTGGATTATAGGATATTTAACAGCATCCCTGGCCACGACTTACTAGATGTCAATAGCATCCTTGCAAGTCAAAACAATAAAAAATGTCCAGACATTGCCAAGCGTTCCCTGAGTGGCAAAATCAGCCCCAGTTAAGTGTCACTGGGTTAAAGACACATGTTAAATGACACCATGAGGATACAATCAGCCAGCTCCTGAATGTGGGAAATTCTCCAGGACAAATGATACACTTTCTACAACAAATAAATGTCATGGGCAGGAGGGAGTTATGTCATAGACCTGAAGGTAGTTAAGAAAATTATTAACCAAATGCAATGTACAAGCCATCTGTGGATCCCAATTTGAACAAACCATAAAAAGACATTTTGGACACAATTGGGGAAAACCAAACATACAAGATGGGTACTATATGATATTAAAAAATTAATTTTGTTGAGTATGATAAGATATTGTAATTATATAAAAAAAAAACCCTGGCTTTTATTGCAAACAAAAACTGAGTAAATTCCAAGCACAAAAGTGATTCCTGATAAAAGGAAGGAATGAAGAACAAAGAAAGAGTAAATTAAGTATGAATATCCAAATGAAAACTGACTGTGTAAAATAATAATAATAATGTTTTATAGAATTTTAAATGTAGAGAACATGAAAATATATCATTACAAAAATATGTAAATCTGGAAGAGGTAAAAGAAATCAAAGTGTCCAATGGTCTTTGCATGGTCCAAAAAATGGTTAAAGTACTAATTTATATTAGACTTTACTAAGACAAAGAAATATATAGTCATAAGCACAAAAATAATTGTAAAAAGAGCATATAACTAACCAACCTAACAGTGAAATGGAAAAAGAAAAAATAATCAATCCGAGAGGAAGAAGTCCCAAGCTGTCGGTAGTGATTATCATCATATGTATATAGCTGGATTCCGTTTGCTGATATTTTCTTTGGAAGACAAAGAAGGATGTGGATCAACGTGGGGAGGGCGTGTCCTGGGGTGAGGTGATTCCCTGCGACTGAGACAAACCCTAAAACTAAGTGTGAGAAACTTTCTGCTAATCACAGTCCCTGCTGTTGGGGCGGCCCCCATCCAGCGACTGACAGGGGCGGGGTGTAGAGACAATGTGGCCCAGCTCAGCATCTCCTATGGGCACAGCTGGTCCAGAGCAGCCCATGGGACCAGCCAAAATGTGGTCCCAACTGCGTCTCTCTCTGCATGTCAGACCCTATCTCGCCCTCTACTTCTGGAGAAGCCAGCTACCAACAGAAGAGGCGGAGCCAGCCCTTTGGGCATCATGCAGACCCGGCAGTCACGCAGGCCCCTGGTCTCAGAAGGGCCTCGCGCTTACTGTAATGCTCCGCTGCCACCATTGTGAAAATATAAATAACTTTGCAGAAAAGTCTTAAGAGCAATCACAACATCAAATTAACACAGTATTATGCACTGTATTACATAAAAGCATGACATTAGAAACAGTGTACCTTTGCAATGTCTAAGTTTATGCTGTTTCTCATGTGTCATTATTACACCCATTACATTTTACAAGAAAAAAAAATTTTTTTAAGAAAAAAGCTTTATATTTTAGTGGCACTTTTATCCTCAGTTTTGATGAATGTGGCCACACGGTCATCTTCATTTCATTTTCATTTTGCAGTGAGCCCTGAAATGATGTAGCTGGCCCTGAGGGTGAGGGTCATGGGCCACCAACTGGGTTGTCCCATAGGAGTTTAGAGGGGACGAGTGATAATTCAAGCCATTTTCAGTTATTTATGCCTTAATGTGAATGAATTTCAGATCCTTCTATGAAAGAAAAATGTTAAATGTGTAAGAAGAGATCCTCAGGACACTGCAGACATGGAAAATGGAGAGAAGACCTTTAAATGGGAGAGGGTGATACAATGGGGACCAGAAGTTCAAAGATAAGCTCCCAAGACTCTCGTTCCTGACATCAATGTGAACAAAACACACAGCCAAGCTAGTAAAACCTAAGAAGTAGATGTCATTTATACGAGTCATACAGAGAACTCCCTCCCTCCAGGAGTGATGCCACACATGAAACTGAACCATCAGGGAGAGAGCTACTCAATCTCATGTTTAAGGCGAGCTTTGCATGGCCCGGCTCTGGAGCATTGGGGCTGCTTTTTATTATCTGGGGTCCTCTAGAAGGATATCAATTTCTCAGAGTTCTAAGTAGACAAAAATATCCGGAGTTAATTAAAATGTGCCAATACTGTCATTTTCCACAAGGGATGGAAGAACTGATGCCTAGTTAGAATGTCGGCAAAAGGCTAGTGAAAATACATCACTGGTAAATTAAATAAATGCACACCTCGTGGGAGATGGTCAGAACTCCACTTTTTTTTGCATCCTTTTTTTTAAATTTATTTTTTATGATGCCATTGGTTAATGAAACTCAGTAAGTTTTAGCTATACATTTTAACAGTAAAGTATACACACACACACACACACACACACACACACATTATATGTTCACTCTCATAGTTAGATTTCTTTCTGTTACCACATATGTGACCCCTTTTACCTCATCTTTCTCTTCCCTCCCCACTTCCCCTTACCCTCTGGTAAACACTAGTCTATAGTCCATGAGTCTCTGTTTGTTTGTCCTGCTCATTTGTTGCTTTTAGGTTATATCCCACATATAAGTGATATCATGTGATTTTCAACTTTTTCAGTCTGGCTTATTTCGCTTAAAGTGATTATCTCAAGGTCCGTCCATGTTGTCGCAAATGGCAGTATTTCATCTCTTCTTAAGGCTGAATAATATACCATTGTGTGTGTGTGTATATATATATATATGTATATATACATATATATATACACATATATACATATATATATACCATTGTATATATATACCACAGCTTCTTTAGCCAATCGTCTATCTTACATTCTGTTATGTGCATACCTGATATTTTTATTTACACGGTTACTTTGTACAAAAAGTGAGGATTTGTTTTCATGTAAAAGGAAAAGGGATTTCCACAGTTAACTACATTCTAGCTAAAGGTAGTGGCATAAACCAAGCCAGTGTTATTTTAAACAGGTTTCAGACTCAGAATCTATTGGGAAGAGGAAAAAAGAACTAACCCAAGAGACTTGGCCCATAGTGTTTTGTCCATATATGCTCACTAAAAACAAAAACAAAACTGTAAACAAATACTGAACACTGGTGAGCAGTTAGCAATTCAAAACTACCTGCTGTGCTTTCTTGGATTAAGTGAGTGGAGAAATATATCAAGAATGACGAAAGCCATGCTTCTCATTGTTGGAGAAATGGGTTACAATTGTGCAAAGAGGGGACTTGAAGCAAACCACAGGATGCTCCTTTGGAACTGAAGATCAACATGAACTCACGTGGCAAAGTATAATTGTTAAATTTTATTTTATTTATTTATTTTTATAAAGTGAGCATGAGTCTATCTACCTAATTTTTAAATCCACTTTCTTAATGAATTAAGAGAGAGCCAGCAGGAGGGTAGAGCTCGTTCAAAGAGAATTTGAGAGATGAAATATGGCAGGCACTGAATAAAGGACATTAAAATGGGATTTCTGGGCTGTATACAAAACTGGTGAATGTCATACAGAGCAAGAAAACCGTAACCTCTAGGATTTTGGAGTTTTGTTTTTGATTTGTTTGGTTTTGGGTTTTAGTGTTTGTTGTTTATTTTTGGCTTGAAAGAAATTACTTGCCTCTGTACTAGACAAAAATTTACACATCACCATGTAAGTTTACAGAGGCTGAGCCCTATGCAATAGCAAATAACAAATCAAACGAAGGTGCATTTGGCTAAAAACTCAGAAGAGCCTTGGTGGGCGTGTTAGGTGGTTCATGGACAGAGTGCCCCTCGTGTGGGGAGGGGACAGAGGACTGTCTGCCATGAGGCCTGGAAGCATTGCTACCTCAGTAGCAACAAGCACCGAGATCTTGGCTTCTAAATACCATTCTCCACTGAAAGGAGCCAAGTCTCTTGGAAGAAAGATTAATTCCAGAGCTGGGGCAGGGGAAGTCTGAGAAGAATCTGGAATATATTTATGTGCCAGGAAATTAAGGGAGTGCTCAAAAGATGGTGGGAACATGTCAAAAGGACACAGGAGCTGGCTCGAGGGGACTCCCACAGGCCACATCTGGGGCAAAGTGAGCATCAAAATAAATCATGATAGTAATGGATTATAATCTACTGGGCATGCCCATATGTCCTTATTTATATAAAGAACTGGGGGGAAAGGGGAGCTCTGCTAACAGCAGAATGCCAGTCGATAATGGCAGAAGAAATAATGAAATGAGAAAAGCACTATTTTGTAACAGTCACAGTAATGATTGATTCAGGCAAGCGTTATTAATGAATGCTGAAACTAGGGGATGGAAGTTTGATGAGAAATAGGGTATTTATACCGTTTCAAAGTATTTCCCAAGAAAAGATTACTTGATCACAAAGAGAAAAATCGTGGCTTTACATTGAAGAAGCTGGCAGGCACCACCTCCGCTCCGTGATCACAATGAACATCACTGGTCATAAGGCAAATGAATATCGTGTGCCTCCCCATGTAATGTCCTGAGAAGGACTCAATGTCTCTTCTGTGAGGTTATTGCCCTAAAACGCATAACCTGAAGCTAAGCATGAAGAAACGTCAGACGAACCCAAACGGAAGAACGTGGTACAAACTAGCCTATATTCTTCAAAAATATCACGGTCGTAAAAGACAAAATAAGACTGAGGAACTGTTCTAGATTAAAAGGGACTAAAAAGACATAGACACTAGATGTACTCCATGATGCTGGGTCGGGAAATGTTACAAAGGTTATAAAAGACATTATTGGGACAATCAATGAAATCTGAATACAAAATGAGGGTTAGTGATAGCGATACATCAATGTTAAATATTCTGACTTCGTACACCCTGACGTATCGAGGGGTAGCTATTGAAGAATAATGTCTGCAGTTGATTCTCAAGTGGTTCAGAAGTAAATATGACACATACACATAGCATAGCGAGTGATAGGTGTGTATATCGTATACCATACCAGAGAAATAAAGGAGTTTGGTACCTATAAGATGATGCGGTTTGAAAGCACCACTCACAAGACAGGGTGATGCGGTTCACTGAACAGGGAGAACCAGAGCCTTCTGGCCTCCAGCCCACCACTGCGGTGACCAAGCCCAGTGACCGCACCCCCAGTTAGCTTACTTGACCTATCAACTTTTTCTCCTTGAAAAGTGAGCTTCCCTCAGCTTCCATTGGTGTGGCTTTTCTGATAGGTAGATAGATTAGATAAATAGATAGATAGATAGATAGATAGATAGATAGATAGATAGATAGATAGATAGATAGATGATAGATAGATAGATAGAAAGAAAGATATATAGATAGATAGATAGATAGATAGATAGATGATAGATAGATAGATAGAAAGAAAGATATATAGATAGATAGATAGATAGATAGATAGATAGATAGATAGATAGATAGATAGATATAGATAAGATAATAATAGATGATTGACATGTGGATATATTAAACAGATGATAGACAGATGATTGATAGATAAATAGATGATTGACTGATACACAGATGAGAACAAGAGAGGATAAACGAACCACTTCGTACCGAGCCCCAGAAGGCCCTGGAGTTTGGGGTCCTGATTCCTGAGATCTGCAGCAAAACAGTTTGCCGGTTAGTTGTTTATGCTGAAAAGTCTCAAAGGCCTTTAGAGGTAAAGATTTCTTTTTTCCACAACTTAATGGGATTTTTCTTGCTTTGAAATAGCAATACCACATTTTGCCACGTGGTGGAGCCAACACATTACCAAAGAGGCCTTCAGAGGTGCCATTTAACCCTCATTGTCTGAAGTGTGACATCATCCACCATTGTTCACAAATTTTTATTTTGGTGTAAAGAATTCACCGGAAGCTTATTGTTTGTTCAGGAAAACCTGGTGATCTTTAAAACTCTCCAAGATTCAAAGAAACAATCTCAGCTCCACAAAAAGGGTGATTGTTCTCTCCACTGCGCCTGCCAGCCTGCTGGTGTGGACAGGATGAGCAGGGGGCTTCACTGGGAGCCAGGGCAGTTGGGGCGAAGCCAAGATGCACTGGCTTCTAACAGTGAGTGGGCTCTGGGAAAATGGGGGTGTCGGGGGTCTGCAATCCTGGTCAGCTCTGCTCCCAGGAAGGCCTCGGGGCCCCTGGCAGAACTGCAATGGGGCTCAGGGGTCCCCTCCACCCAGACACCAGCCCCTTCCCTGTCCAGCCTGACGTGACACACAGCCCCTCACCCTCAGACACCTCTCCCTTCCCTTGCAAAGCCTGCAGGGTCTGGCCCCTCCCCAACTCCCAGCCTTACCTGAGGCCTCCTCAATCCAACCACCACGTGGCCACCATCACCCCCCCTTACCCACAATCCCCAGGCACAATTTCTCAAGAGGCCAAGGGAGCTGCCCACGTTGCCATGGTTTCATGACTGTTGATGGCCTCGCAACGCCCCAGGGATAAAGACGGGGTGGAGAGGTGAGGCTGTGTGTCCATGGCCAGTATGGCCCCAAGTAGACTCCCTAAAGAGAGGCCCCACCCTGCACCACTAGACCTGCACCAGCACCGGCACCCACACTGAGGGATGGACCAGTCGAGCCGCCCAGAGACGGGGCGGGGGAGACGGCCAGGAAGGCGCCAGGGCCTGTGGCCAAGAACATTCTCGCCTTCCTCCTGGAGTGCACGGCACCAGGGTCCCACCCCGGGGAGGGACCCACCCTGGAAAGGGACCCACATGGGAGAGGGCCCACCCCAGGGAGGAATCTTCTGTAAAGGGGGATGATGAACCCCGCCCTCCCCCCCACACACACCCCCGCCTGCTCCGAACCCAGGCGTCTGAAACAGCCCTGGTGGACCTTCAGTCTGTTCTCCTCAAAACTCTCCAGCAGGGACCGGGAAGAGTTTCCGCCACCCCACACCAGTGGCACAAACGTTGAAGACACCAACAAGCTTTGCCCGGGGTAAGCTTGGAGCCTGTGATTCTCATTCAGTAAACCTCTGCGGAGGACCGCCAGGTGTCAGGGACTAGCCAGGGTCACAGTGAAAGAGAAAGACACAGTCCACTTCAGGGACTGACAGGCCAGCGGGGACTCAGACTCACAAATGCACACGGTCCCTGGTGATAAGTGGGTATAGAAAGTGGGTATAGATAAGCCGTACAGAACGTGCTAAGCTCACGGCTCTCACTGTTCATTATTGTGCTTTCCAAGTGATATGCAAATGCACAACCCAGAACCTACATTCGAGAGCACTTATGTCTGAACGTGACTTGCATTTCTGATCAGTCCCTAGACTTCTAGGGAGGAAAGAAATTCCTCCCAGACACTCCCTTCTGAGCATGAGTCCCGACGCCCACCCCACCCCACCCCCCGCAAGCCAGCACAACCCGGTCAGAGGCGGAGTAAGTGGGTGCCACCCCAGCAGCACCCAGCATAGGCCGGCTCAGCCCGAGGCGGGCGGCGGCACTGCTCCCTGCTCTGAGTCCACGGCCCTCCCCTGTGGCCGCTGGACCTGCAGGTGCCACGGCCTTTGCCGGCCTCACCTTCCCACAGCAGCTGGACGAGAGGAGAGGGTCCTGCCTCCTTCTCCACCCCTCAGCCTGTCGTTGTTGCGATCCTCCATCCTCCATCCTCCATCCTCCATCCTCGTTCTCACCACGAAGAGCCGAAGTCCCCCCACGCCCCGAGTCAGAAGCCGTGGGGCCGCAGCGCCAAGACGTGACTCAGACCCGGGCTCCTCTCTGCGGTCCCCTCGGTAATACGCCCTTATTTGGTCCCAGACAGAGTCTCCGTGTTCTCTCTCAGGACCTGCTGGCACAGCCTGTCTCTGGGAGCCTCGGTGCCAGACAAGGAAGAGCCTGGGTGCCCCTCGCTCAGACGGTGACAAGCCTGGGTGGCCTCTGGAGCCAGCCAGCTCAGCCTCCGAAGGAAGAAATGGATGATGCAAAAGAATGTGTTTCCGGTTTTTAAATCCTTTGGGTACGTAAGCTGTAAATCATCTGGAGAATGATTTGGGTACCATTAAGCTTCCACCAGCTGCATCTGAAAGTCCAAACTAGTATTCTAAAAAAATAAACATGTTTAGGTCCACAGAAGAGTCTCCTCTGTATATATATATATATATATATATATATATATATATATACACCAAGGAGAGAAAAGGAAACAAATCCAGAAACAAAACAACACCTCCCGGAGAAGGAAGAAGTGTCGGCCGTCGGAAATATCCTGGTCATTCCACTGCAAACACTGTCTGCTTTCACAAACGGCCCTGTGACCGGAAGCTGGAAGCTGGAAGCAGGGGACATGCTGAACCAGGCAGGTTTGATGCAGAAGAAGCCCCAAAAAACCCACACAGAGGTACAGGCAGAGAAAGGGGAACTGGTGACGGAAAATGAGAAAGAACAGCCTGGGAGCCCCAAGAAAAACCAGGAGAGAGAAGCAGAGGCTAGAAAGGTTTTCCCCGCGGGGATGGGGGTGGGGGCGGGTGGACATGCCTGGGCGGCCGCAGGATCCTCCGTAAGGCAAGGCGAGAACGAGGCCTTCACTGAATCTAGGATGGGGAAGCCAGCAGGGATGTGGCCCCGGCAGTTTGCTGGGTGCCGAAGAATGAGCCAGAATGCGCATTCTTGCAAACCACATTCTCCTGTATCATTCTGCCCCAAGACTGACATTCCCAAATGCAGCCTGGTAGTCGAATTCCAGGTCCGCCACTCACTGGCCAGATGACCGCAGGCGAGTTACTGAAACCCTCGGGTGCCTCAGTTTCCTCGTCTGCAAATGTGGGAAAAACTAGCAAGCCGTCTCTCATAGGGTTAGCGTGAGGAGGAAATGAATGGATATGCACAGAGCATCCTGGATGAAGATCTGCTCCCCCAGGCTGCTCCAGCCAGCGACCCCAGGCAGAGGTCCTGGGCGGACGATTCCTACGCAGTGCAGACCTCCAACGGGCCAGCTTTGCTCTGGAGTCACCACTGGGCTGGCCGAGACTTTCTCAGGGCAGTCCTGCTAAGGATCCTCCTGTTCCTTCATCTTTCCTCCTCTCTCTCCACTGGTGTCAGACCCGCACGGTGGTCTGAAGGCTCCCCGACCTCATCTGCCCCCTCTCCCCTTTATTTTCTCCAGGCATTACCCCCAATAAGTCTCCCACACTTCTAATTTGGTGTTGGCATTTGCTGGCAGACTAGGCTAAATGGAATTCTTTGGTACAGGACTTGTCAGAGCCTTTAAGATAATAATATGCACAATGACTCCTACTCAGAAGCGTTTCCTGCATTTATTTGACCACTAACCATTATCATCCACCCACACACATTCCATCCATTCCTCTCTCATGAAACATAGGGTCTGCTGGATAAAGCTCCCTAAACACTGCGCTACAGGTGTGATTGCCCCATTTTAAGAGATGAGATGAACCATGGCTAGTAATTTAAAAATTGCAAAGAACCCCATAAATACAAGACGTCAGTGAGTGCTAGCGGAGTTATGGTTAGGGGACCCCTGCTGTAAAACCCGCTCCGGGAAATGGGGCTCGGTGGGTGAGGGGCAGCTGCTGTAGCACCCTGAGCTCCGCCTGACTGACGTGGGGTCCGCAGCAGGCCCAGGACACTGCTGGATTTTTGAAGCTTTCTTTCTGGAGTTTTCCTCTCTCCTCCTCCTCTAGGGGCCTCCCGTCTTTTGCACCGTCACGGCCAGGCCCCTCCCATCCCCTCTTCAGCACGCAGATCTCACAGGAAGCCCCTCCCGCGTCCCCACCCCCCACCCCCACCCCCTGCCCTCATCCCGCGTGCGGGTCCCTGCTCCGTGCTGCAGCCCTAGGACCCACCGCCCCACGGGGGAGAAGTCCCTCAAACAAAACCATCCGCTGCAACTCTGTGGAAGTCATATTCCCTGAGTCACGGATCCGATCACAGACGTGAATGAGGGAGACGAGGAAAGGGCTGGCTCTTCCTCAGCCTCAGCCCTAGTGACTAAGCGGCCCCATGCCATCCCCGTCGCCCTGCTGAGCGGGGCAGAGATCTGTGGGCTGCGGGGTTAGGGCCAGGGCGCTGCCGCACCCCAGCAGCCTCTCAGCTGGGCTTCCGTCTTCTCGTCTAAAAATGGGGAAATAATTGACCGAGGGTGAAGATTCGATGTGCAAACGTGCACAGAGCATGGAACTCAGCGCCCCACGCATGCGGTGCTCGGTTCAAAGGGCGGCTTCAGATGGGACGTCCAGAAGCCGAAGAGCATCCCTCTGATGACGCCTCACGGCGCCCAGGGCCATGGGGGCTGGGCGGGGCGGCCTGGATGATGCCTTATTTCTCCTCTTTTCATCTGGAGAAAATTAGCTGAAGAACAGAGATTGCCTTGCTGCGGTCCTCCGAGACATACCCATTCTCTCTCTCTCTCTCTCTCTCTCTCTCTCTCTCTCCCTCCCTCAGCTAGCTGCTGGCGCTCAGGGCTGTGGCCCATGCTCTGGCAGCTTTGGGTAATCCCAGCTGCTTCTGACTCACCCACTGCCCACGGGGCTGAGGACTCACTCCAGGAAGCTTCCCCACCACGGGGAGGGGCGAGGCTGGGGAAGTATGACTGTCTGCGCCCTGTGTTCCTGCAAAAGGTATTGTGTGATCCGAGAAGGACGAGATGTTGCCCCATCCTGTGAGACTGCATTGTGTGCGCGAGGCTTTCAAGAGTATACAGAGCATGTTTGTTCAGGTTTAAAAACTGGACCTCGTCCAGTGGCGGGGCAGTGATCACTGCGTGCATCAGGGCAGCTACGGGCTCTTGTGAGTGGGATCCTGTGCGCAGAGGCCCTCCAAGGCTGATGAACCGGCAGCCAGGGCTGCAGGGAAGACAGGACTCCTGGCTGGGGAGGGACAGTCCCCGCGGAGCTGGGAGGCTCTTCCCAGTGGAGCTCCTGGTCGGACTGTGCCGTCAGGGCTGGTCTGCCCGGTCGTCTGCTGCCTAGAGGACTCGGAGACGTCAGGGCGTTCCCAGGTGCTCTGCCAGCCTGGGCCAGTCGACAAGCTTTCTCCCAAGAGCCCAGGCCCAGAGCCCATCAGAAATCTGGGTGGGCCCAAAAGAAAGCGAACGGTGAAACAAATCAACGGAGCCTAGGAAGGGCTGTCTGTTTCCTCCGTTTTCCACTGTGGTGGTTTCATAAACGCCTTGCACCAGAAACCTTCCAGTTAGGAATGAATGCCTGTGTGGCCTGTGTCATCCAAGGGAACAGAAAGCAGAGCCTGATGGCGGGCAGTGGTACCTGTCCATCAAACCAGGCCCCCTAGATGGCAAACCGGAGATGGAGGATAGCAAATAAAAACACAGCCGGACTACAATTAGGGAAGAATTTAATTAGAAAGAATTTAATTAGAAAGATAGACCATTGCAATTGTTGGCACAAGACACATTGAAACCTGCAGAGAATTTTTATTAGAGTTGATTTGAGCCAAAACTGATGACATGTGCCGGGGAGCAAGATGTCAAATGCTCTGAAGAATAACAGTTTTGCGGCTTCTTTTATGCATTTGAAATTAAGGAGGAAATATAAGGACGATAACATGGACCTGGGGGAAAGCAGGGCCCAGGCAGGGATTGGATTACAAGACCGTGTGCTTTCTTAAGGGCGGTTATGCCTTCCAGGGATCTTACTTCTGACATCTCAAAGGTGCATTAGCCTAGATGCACAAGAACAATGGACATCGCTTGGTTTAAAACCTTTCACTAAAGAAGTTATGCCTGGGTCAAGACTACCCACCACAATCTGCCCAGTTAGGAATTTATGATGTATTATAGTGTAGAAGTGAAAATTCTCCCATTACTGGAAGTAAAATCTCCAAAGGCAGGCTCCCAGGAGAAACAGTAAATCAGTCACAGGGAGGTGCTATCACCAGGCTCTGGCCTCAAAGAGACACAACATTCCCAAGTGCAGATAACAAAGCTGTCTGCTAGCCCTGTTTGCTCTGAGAGTCCCCCAAATACATTTATCATTGTGCAAGACTTTAACTGCTAATTTTCGTTTTCTGTAAGCTGCTTGCTTGCTTATTCAAGGACGTAGTTGGAGGCTTTATAAGCTGCCTCCTGTAGGGGCTAGGGGCTGATGTCCTCTAACCCTGCGTGGTAGAGAGTCAGTCACCGGCCCGCTAATAAAAGCTCTTAATTCTCTCTGATTCGGCTCTGTGGGTCACAACAATAGCCCCCTTTTTTCATCCAGAAGTCTCAGAAACCTTCAAGTGTCTCGAACTCAAACAGAAAAAGAGTTTTCTTTTTGAGGTTAGCATCAAGTGCCCCTATAGCCTCTACTTAAGCAATAAAAATGCCTCTATTTTCTTCAGATACTTCTCACTCACTTCATTTATTTCTCCATCATCCAGTAAGAGCCTGTGATGTGCACAGGGGACAAAAAGGCCCGTCCACAAGGTGTCTGCGCACAACAGACTGTACGGATGTCACACTGTAAAGCTGTACACCTGAAATTTATGTCACTAACCCATGGTACCCTAATAAGTTTAATTTAAAAATACTGTGTTAAAAGGGTAAAATCATGACTCTCAAACAAATATGAAATGAACATATGTCAAACACTTTATTTAACTCATTAATGGATGATGAAACCAGTAGGTGTTTTTTTTTTTTTTTAATAGTTCAAAGAAGAACCTAAAAGAACAGCAATTTAGGAATGCAGAATAGAAATGTGCTAAGAGTTGCAAAACCAAAGGAGGCTGTTTGGCTGCACTTTAGTCGGAGAAAATCCATTTGTATGTATATGGACAAGAGTTTTTCCCATTACTCTCAATTTTCTGCAACCTACAGAGCTGCAGACCAGCTTGAAGACGATGAATGGCACAGACCGCCAAGAACTTGATCGATTCCCTGAAAGGCGCCACCCAGCATTCCATGGGACAGCCGTGATTTTTTTCTTTTTTTAAATTCCAAAGACAAGTTTTTTTCCTGACAGGTAGGTCATTGTTTTTCAGGAAAATCCCAAATATTTGTTTCTCAAGCTATCCTTCGAGATCAACTTAAATGCTGTTTTCTCCACAGAGCATTATCGAATACTCTTTCCTCAGGCTAAAAGATAATCATCCGAAAAGGCAAAATCATGACTCTCATAAATACATTTTCAAGATTTCATTCGACTCATTCATTAAATCATACGACTAAGCAGATATTATCATTGGTTCAAAGGAGAAATCAAAGGAGCACATGTTTATTTATACGAAGTAAAGAAAATTTAAGTGAAGGTGCAAATAGACTCGGCTTGTCCAGTGGAGCGAGGGGTCCCTCCACTGGACAGCATTAATTTGCATATTCACAGAAAACTTCTTTTGCATTGCTACAGTTGTCTGCAACCTAGGGTTGTAAAATAACTCAAAGACGATGAAAGGCTGCGATCAGGGTACCTGGAAGGAGGTGCTGTAAACCAGGGTTTCTCAGCCTCAGTGGCGTTATAGACTCTTTGGACCAGATAGTCCTTGGTCGCGGGGAGCTTTTTTAAGATTATTATTAAGATGTTAACAGCATCCCTGGCTTCTACCCAACAGAGGCCAGTAGCACAGCATTGATGTAGTTTTCCATTGAATGTGTAATTTTCCACTGAAATGCACATTCTTCTGTGTTAGTTAGGGAAGCACAGGAGGAATGCACTCCTTATCGCACACCTATTTCTCGCTGTACGAGCCGAGACCTTCATGTTACCTGCCAGCAAAGTGGTCCCAGCGCCCTCAATCGCGGGGACTGCTCTAAATACTCCACCAGCATTGACTCGCTCTTCCCAGTCAAATGTGAGTTTCAGATAAACAATTGATTTTTCAGTATCAGGATGCCCCCATGCAATATTTGGAACACCCTTATTGATGGGGTTCAGAACAGGCCTCCCCAAGATGCGCTATTTTGGCACATGGATTATTTTAAGCTGAAGGCGATAGAGACTCTGCTGGCTCATGAGAAACTTTCACCTCTCCCTTAAAGAATTTAATTAGGGGCCTTGCCCACAATAAGAGTTATTTCCAGAAATAGCTTTCTATGACCCACCCCTAGTGGGGACAAACATCTAATTATTGAACGTCTGCTTTTCTGGGGTCCTGAGGATGACCGTCCCCTGTCTGAAGCCCAGACACCCGACCTCATCCTTAGCTTAGAACGTCTTATACACCTGATTTTACCTTTCCAGCTCATGTACGTGGGGTTCCCACATGTGTGCATGTAATTAACTTGGCTATTTTCTCTTCTTAATCTGTCTCATGTCTATTTAATTATTAGACCAGTGGAAGAAACTAGAAGGGTAGTTTCTCCCAGACTTACACTAAAAAACGACTGGTGTTTATTTGAAATTCGGATTTAACCAGAAGAATGTTATTATTTGCTGAATCTGTCACCCTCTTTGTGATCAAACAGCTGCCAGCAGCAGCGTAGCCTCCTGATCCTAACAGGCCTCCGTGACCTCGAACCCTTGTTCGAATCCTATGACGAGATGGGTGACACTGAGTAATGTCACTGAACCTCTCTGAGCCTCGGCTTTTGCATCTGCAGAATGGGACAACAGCAGGACAACCTTCTCACAGAGTGGCTTGGGGCATTAGATGAGATCACATCTGCAGAGCCCTGAGGACACAAAGTCGGGGCGCAGCTGGTGGCAGCTAATTTCGTCTCCTCGACTTCTCCCCCTGATGTTCTTACTAACTCCCGGGGCATTTTTTGGGGAGTCACGACTGTGACCCCCCCCCCCCCCCGCGCCCAGCCTCGGGCCTTGCTCCGCGCTGCTGGGCAGGAGGTGGGGTTTGGTGCGCGTCCCGCGTCGGGCGCGGAGCGGGCTGCGCCGTCGCGCGGCCGCCCGCAGGTGGCAGCAGCGGCCGGGCCCCCGCGGCGGGCGCGGGGCGGGCGCGGGGCGGGGAGGCCCCACCCCGCCGCGCGCAGGGCGCAGGGCGCAGGGCGCAGGGCGCGCCCCGGCCGGTGAATCATCTTCGCGGGCAGCGGAGCCCGCAGTCCGGCCGCCGAGCCCCGGGCCCCCCTCGCCGCCGCCGCCGCGCAGCCCCGCACCCTCCTGCCCCGCACCCTCCTGCCCCGCACCCTGCCCGGATCGCCGCGCGCGCGCCATGGCGGGCATCGCCGCCAAGCTGGCCAGGGACCGCGAGGCGGCCGAGGGGCTGGGCTCGCACGAGCGGGCCGTCAAGTACCTGAACCAGGACTACGCGGAGCTGCGCGACCAGTGCCTGGAGGCGGGGGCGCTGTTCCAGGACCCGTCCTTCCCCGCGCTCCCGTCCTCCCTGGGCTTCAAGGACTTGGGACCCCACTCCAGCAAGACGCAGGGCATCGCGTGGAAGCGGCCCACGGTAGGGACGCGCGGGGGTCGCGGGGAGCGAGCGGTCGCGCCCGCCCCGGGCGGGGACGCCCCCCGGGGGACGGGGGGGGGGGCGGGCCCCTGTCCCCTCCTCCACCCGCGGCGGCGCCTGGCTGGACCCTGCCCTCAAATCCATGAGCAGGCCCACCCGGGAGCCTCCTAACGGACTCCGCAGCAACTGGGGAGGGGACGTAAGGGGACCTGCGGACCGCTTTTATTGGACTCCACCGTGCAGATGGTGGGAGGTGGGGAGGGGGTCCTCGGGAAAGGAGGGTGGGAGGCACCATCTGGCCAGTAAAGGCCGAGTCTGCAACGCCCGCTCTCTCGGCTTCGGGGAAGGGAAAGTCCACAGCCTGGTCTGGTCGGTCGTTTGTGACTAAGGACTGTCTCATGCAGTCGTGGTTAAATTTAGCCAGTAAGAGTTTTATTGTTTATTGTAGGGTACCATTCACACCCGTGATAGGACAGGGGAGACGCAGCGAAGAACCAGGTCCTCGTCATCCTACTGCCCCAGAATCCTCCCGGGAACCTCAGGGACCCCTCCAAGTTCACTTGTCCTCCTCGTCCTGGCAGGCCTAGGGACAGCTTGCTCCCCCATCTAGTTGTCCGTGGGGTCCCATGGAACCCCTGAGGCTCTAACTCCCGTGGGACACTTCAGGGACACACCCCCCACCCCCAACCCTAAAACTGTGCTCCTGGGAAATGCATCCTCTACATTCCTGCCAGGACAATAAGCGTTCCTGTCCTGCCTCCGCTCCTCGGAGCGTCCCAGGCCACCCTCTCTGTTACCCCAAAGCCAGCCATGGGCAGGAGGTGCAGCAGGAATTGTCACAGGCCGGAGCTTGAGCACCTGGGTCCCTGTCTGGCTAACCTGCCGGGTGACCCTGCCTGAGCCATCCCACGTCTGTGCCTCCATTTCTTCACCTAAAAGAAGAGGTGACGCCTAAAGGTTCCCCTCTTCACTGGCTCCCGAGGCCCAGCCACCCCTCAGCTTCTGGAAGGCACCGCCTCTTTCCTGCCTTGTCACCTGCCAGGGGTGCTCTCTCCCGTTTTTCTTGAATCTGGCTCATTTTCACTCTTTGGGATTTAGTCAGATGTCCCCTCCACAAAGTCATCTTTCCTGACTTAGCAGCCCCCTCCCGTCTTATTATTCTTTATCACCGAACTCTGCCAGTTTCCTTCATAGCATTTTTATAAATTATTTTATAATTACACATATTTGTTTGCCCTTCTGAACTTCAAGGACCCTATGTGCATTATTTGTCGATATCTCCTCAGTGCCTAGCACCGTTAGCACCTTTTAAGCATGCATTCATTCATCCATTCATTCATTCAACAATATTTTTTGAGTGCCTATTATATATGCCAGGTACCATCTTAAATGCTTGGGATACATCTCTGAACAAAAAGACAGTAACAGTTTGTGGAATGAATGAATGAATGAATGATGCAAGACTAATGAGCCTCAAGTGAAGTTATGGAAGTGAAAGTGATTAACGAGAAAATGTATTCACCTTACATTTGTATAAGCACCTTACAGTTTACGAAGTGAATCTACACACTCATTCACTCGCCCTTTCATTCATTCAGTCAGCATTTATTGAACACTTAGTGTATGCTGGACACAGCGCATATAGTTTCTGCCTCTAAACTGTGAATACCTGTGGCTGTATATGAGCTATGTGCACTGCCTCCTCACGAGGCATGTAGTTTCTACAGGGGCTGGAGAAGGGAGACAGCCGGGTCACCCCACAGCTGGAAACGCCTGTGGGACTAATAGGTCAAGAAAGGGACCCGGAGCCACGTCGGTGTGGGGCAGGCCGTGCCCCGCACGGCCGAGGGGTGTGGCGTTTATGTTCCCATTCAGCAGGGGAAGAAACTGAGACTCGGCAAGCTTCGATATTTGCTCAGACAGGTGTCGGGGGCAGAGCCAGGACTGCGCGCAGCCTGTGGGCAGTTAGAGCCCACCGCCCACCACCGTGCCCTCTGCCTCCGTCCTGCCTTCTCAAACACTGCTGTGGTCGGGGCAGGCCGAGGAAAGGAAGATGCAGCCGCTGGACCAGGACACGAGCCATGTGACTTTAACGGAGCGATTGCAGTGGGATAGAATTTCAGTGGGGTAGAAGCCAGACTGCCACAGACTCCAGAGTAAGGAACCGGAAGCGAAGGCGGCCGTCAGCTCGTTCCGGGAGGGTGCCTACGGGGAGACACAGGGAGACGTGGGAGGCGGCGTGGGACCTGGTGGTTTCAGAAGAGAACGTGTTGGACGTTGAGTCAGGGGAAGGGGAGGGAATGAAGACAGAGGCAGTGGGGAGACAGCCAGACAGGGTCCCTGAGGGAGTGGGCGGGGGAGCGGGCCAGCCTTGGATCTGGAGGGACCCCTCCGACACATTGGTGACAGAGGGCTCCAGCGGTGGAAAGGGGGCTGAAGGGGAAACGGCTACAGTCACTGGTGCAGGGGCGCAGTGACCAGAAGAAAGCCAGCACGATCCAGAGATGCCACCAGTCAAGGCCGAGCAAGGACAAGTGCTCTTAGTCCCCATTTTGTCCTGAGATAACCAAGACTCTGAGAAGTTTAGGACTTGCTGACACCAGCCGGCTGAACTCAGCCTCAGACCCGCATCTCCTGCCTCCAAGCTCAGTGATGATCATCATCAACTTCTTCTTCAATAATAATAATAATCATCATCGAATAATAATAAGTAACTATATTTATAGAGTGTTTACCAAGGCACATTTGCATAATTATCTTGTCGAACCCTCATACCTACCCTGTGCAGTAGGTACACTTGTCATCACCATCCCCACTTTACGAATGAGGAAACGGAGGCTTAGAGAGAAGTAACTTGCAGGGTCACAGAACCCAGATAATAAGTGGCTGAGCCAAGACTCAAACCCAGGTCGTCTGGATCCCAAGCCCAACTCCTCAGCCCCTTTCCTTGGACTGCCACAGCCGTGTTTAATCCCACACCCTACTGCTGTGAGCACGCTTCAGCTTTCTGAAACAGCTCTGCTCTGAACTTTGCCATCTTTGGAGAAACTGCCAAAGAAGTCGGAGAGTTTCTGAAACATAATGGAAAAACCCTCCTGGGATAAGAGCTTGGCACACTGAGGCTTGTCAATATGGTTTCTGGGCTCCCAGCACCAAGCCTGGTCCGTTCCATCAGCTGCATTAGCACTTGGCCGGCAGGCCTCAGGCAAAGCTGGCTTCCTTGTCTCTTTGTCCTTGACATGGCCAGAACAGACTGGCCTGAGCGGGGAAGGGACAATGAATGCAGAGGCACGGGAGGAATGTGCTCTGCTGCGGGCTGTGCTTCCAGAAGAGCTTCTCTGATCTAAGCCAGAGGACAGGGCCAGAGCGACCTCTCACCCAGGAAGCGCTTCTGCGTGACAGAGAGGGCCACACGGAGGGTGTGGGCGGAGCGCCTGCAAGGCCCAGAGAAGCCCAGACTGATGCCCCGACTTCCTCTGAGGCTTTGGGTGGGGCTCCACAGAGTCAGAAGCACACCCCAGGAGGGCTGCTTCCCCCAAGGGGCCAGAATTGTTCAAGGTCGACGCCCATCAGGCTCCCTGTGGGAAGCTCCTGGGGTTTGAACGCAGTAGAACCTTGTTAATAATCAGAGGTGGCCAATGAGCAGAAATAGCCCACGCTTTACACCAGGAGGTTCACGCCCCAGTGCTTTCTCTAACTTACGACTAGTGTCACCTTGGACGCCTTGCTTTAGCTACTTAGCCTGTGTCCTCACCTATAACCTGGGGACAATACCCATCTTGTATTCTGAGAGGGCGCCATGAGAGAAAGCACCACGCACAGACAGCACTGACCTACGGCAGGTCGCAACCTACAGGTGCGCCAGGTATCACGGCCTGTGGACGAACCCAGAAGGCTGGGGGTGTTCCCCGGCCCTCAAGAAGCGTGTGCGTGTTAGGGGGACCGAGCAGTGCCCATCTGCACCACCGCAGAGTGCACAGCGAAATGTTAAGTTGCAGCATCCAAATACTCTGGGTCTCAGGATCAAAGGGATGAGTGAGGCCTGGGCTGTGAAGGAGGGCTTCGTGGAGGAGGTGGCAATGAGTCTTGAAATATGGTAAGATGTGGAAAAGGAGAGAACAGGGTGGGACAGGGAAGCATTCCATGCAGGCCAAACGGCCGCCGTGCAGAAACAGAGGAGGGGGCTGGCATGGCAGGGAGGGCTAGCTCAGCGTGTGGACAGGCTGGACGCTGGGCAGAGGAGGCTGGACTCATACTGCTGTTGCCCCAGCGAGAGGCGTGATGGTGCAGGCTCTAGGCAGTCTGGAGCATTGGGCAAAGACTCCGCTTCTCACCCAGGAGTGCCCCCCCACACCCATCGGGACCCACAGATCAGGGGTCCGAGAAGGACCCCATGGCTGTCTAACTGCAAAGCTTTCCCCAGAGGAGAGGGGAAGGGAGAAGGGTCCTGTGCACCCATTGGGAACTGGGGCGTCCTAGCTGCAAAAGCTCATGCCTGGGGGCCTGACAGGGCTTTGTGGGTCTCGTCCCCAGGAGATCTGCGATGATCCCCAGTTTATCGTTGGAGGAGCCACCCGCACGGACATCTGCCAAGGAGCCCTGGGTAAGTGACGGTGCTCAGAGCAGGCTGCAGGGGCTTGTCTGCAAGGCTGCAGGAGAAGGGGGTGAGGGGCGGTCGGTGGCTTCTCTCCCTTCCCAAGCAGCTTGGCAATTTCCGTCTCCAGAAGCTTCCTGGAATTTCTTGTCCCATGAGACCTCCATGCTGAGGCACACAATTGCACAAATATGTACCGAAGTCTCCCGTGTCCCCTGCACGGAGCGAGTGGTGGAGGTTACAAAGATGCTCCCTCTGGAGGATGGAGGGGTTTCTGCCCCCTCCCCACCCACAACACATGGTCTCTGCACCTCTGGGCCCATGAAACAGTGCAGCTCTGGGCTGAGGGCCAGGTGGGAGGGCACCCAGGCCAGTGACATCACTGAGCCATATGTTTCTCTGGGGTTCAGGAACAGGCAGGGGCTGATGACTCAGTGTGAAGGGAGAGGAAACCCTTTTTAATGTTCTCTGTGGAGAGGAAGTTCAAGTGCCGGGGTGTTCCCAGTATTTGCGAGACAAATCACCATGGCATCACAACAGACGGTGCAGGGCTCATTGTCACAAAGGCAGCTGCGGCGTTCACGTAGGTGAGATGCACTGGACTGGCTGGCTGGGTCGAGAGGCTCTGACACTTCGCTCAGTGACGCTGAGCTCTGGTTTCTTGCCGGACATAGTGTCTGCTGAGGTGGGGGCCTGCAGAGCCTCCAGCGTCAGTATGGACGTCCCCAGCCTCCTGCGAAAAAGCCTCCCCGTGGGGCCTGGGACCGTTACCTAAGATTCTCATACAACCCACTTCCAGTAGTTTTACTCGTGATAAATACAGCCTGTGATCGCTGGAGCAGACTATTTGCCCCGATAAAACACCTTGTTTCCTGTCATTAGCTTCAACTCGCTCCCCGAACTGGTCCATCAGGAACAAAATTGATGACCTTGCATCATACCGCCCTGGCCTGGCCAGCCCAGCAGGGATTCTGATACTCACAGTAACAACAGCTAATAGCCATTGAGTGTATAGAACGTGCCAGACACTAAGCTGTGACAGCAAAATCTCCCAGGTACCATGATGACAGGTGACCCTCGAACAGGCCGGGTGTGAACGGCGTGGATCGACTTACATGCGGATTTTTTTTTCAGTACATGCACACAGTACTGTAAACCCATCTTCTCTCCCTTACGGTTTTCTTAGTAACATTTTCTTTTCTTTAGCTTACTTTATTATAAGGATACTATATATATATATATATATATATATATATATATATATATATATATATATATATATATATAAGGATACTATATATATACATATATTTTATATATATATATAAAATGCATATAACATACAAAATATGTGTCAGCCAGCTGTTTATATTATCAGTAAGGCTTCCTGTCAACAGTGGGCTATTAGCAGCCACATTTTTAGGGGTGTAGGGGTCATGCACTGTTCAAGGGTCAACTATATTCCCATTTCATAGGCGAGGACGCAGAGGTCCTGGGAGTGACCTAAGGGGCTCCCGCAGCTGAAGCGGGGACCTGGGACACAGATGCCAGTCAGATGCCAGGCTGTGTGTTTAACCCCTGAGCTAGATTCCCTAGAATTTTTGACCCCTGAGAGATGCAAAATGCAGCAAGCCCCACCGGAAATGACTCTCAGGGAGACTCTGACCAACACTAGGGGCTTTAGAGAACCTGGAGACAAACCAGCAAGTGTCACACCCAGGCTGGATTCCACAGCTGCACTAAACGTCTACTTCAGAGTTTCATGGCATCTTAAGGGCCAAACTGCAAGAAACAAACAGAGGATTTAAGTCCCGTTTAAACACTGCCAGGTTGTTTGGAGAGGAGGCAGGCCGAGCTTACCTTCCTGGCGTGAAACTCCCCACGGCAGGCACCAAATCAAAGAGAAACCAGATTAAACGTAGGTTTTCTCAAAGCTGCTCAGCAACTGGTCTGCCGTTTCTGAGTTTGTTTGTTTGTTTTTACACCATATTAGCCTTTTATTTGAGAAGATCTGGTTAGATTACAGTCTGTGACATGTGGTTGACTGCACACTCTCCCTGATTCTGGCTTCTGGGCGCAGGGTTGTTAGTGATGGGGTGCTGACCGTCGCCAAGTCCCCGGAGGCTCAGGAGCATCAGGATCAGGGGACGTGGCAATGACACCCAACCACACAGCTGGAGATACGATGGGGGGCTCTGCTCTTAGCTGGGAGGCTGCGGGCAAGTCGTCACTGAGACCCACGGTCTCTTCTAAAAATGAGAGGGAGGGAGGGGCGACAGGTGAGATCAGAGAACCCCTGCGATGTGGCATCGAGCTCTTCTAAAGCCGGTCCTCGTGCCTGACCCTGAGCGCCGGCCGTGTGCTGGAGGGTCAGAGCCTCGCGAGAGCGTCTCACTCTCACGATGGAATAGCAAGCAGCACCTGTCACCTGCACGGCAGCCTGTCACCCGCACAACTCGTAGCATCTTTCATCGCATTCGCTCATGTCATCGTCCCCACGCCCAAGTGAATCCTCAGAGCAAAATGAACTTTCTTACCTGCTTTTCCTACCCTGAGCCTCACTGAGGTCACCACTGCCCTCGGGCTTGTGCATTCCCAACCCCGTGGGGGAGGGGGGCCTTCACGGCAAGGCCTGGTGGCAGTTAACGCGCCCGCCCCCACCCCCTTTCTCAGGAGGCTGGAAAGCCTCACCGAATAATTCAAACCACATTTGCGGAATGGCCCTCACCATGAGCCATCTGCATAGCAGACCTTGGAGTCAGCGAAGAAAACAACGCCCATCCCTCGCCCGTCAGAGGAAGGGCTGGAGACCCGGGCTGGCCCTGCCGCCAAACACGGCTCTGTAATTGCTGGTGACAACCTGTTCTTACAGGTGGTGGGCCCCGGGGGCCCAGGAAATGCAGGAGCTGAGCTCCTCCTACCTTTGGTTTTCACTGGCCCCGCTGAGATTCTCCCCTGCCTGAGGCCCCCTGAGCTTTCTCCCTGGCCCAGGCACCCACAGCTTTGGCCTGATGCCCCGCAGGGCCCCTGGCTGCCTGGGGGAGGCTCCGGCAGCCACCAATGCCGGCAGAGCTGCTGAAACAGCAGAGCCCATTTCACTGTAACGCGACAAATGTCCTCACAGGTGGCGAATGCGGTCCGGTATTTGGGTCGCACACAGACTGTAACCCTCGGAGGGAAGAGGAACCTACGAGAAGCGTGAAGGGGGCAGATGCACGCTCTTCAATTTTAAAAAAAAAAATTTGATTTTTTGAATGTTTAAAATAATTTTTAATAGTTTTTAAATTATAGTTTTTGGAAGCCGTCTTATAATAGGCATCTTTTTAAAATTGCAATAAACGTTTCTTTTTAGAACAGATGTACAGAAAAATTGAGACGACAGTGCAGAGAGCCCCCTGCACCCCACACTGTTTCCCGTCCGTAGCATCTCACGAGGCACATTTGTTACCATTAGTGAACGAGGCTGAGGCACTGACATTAATTAAAGTGCGTGCTTTATTTAGGGTTCCTTCCGTTTTTTCCTACTGGCCTTTTTCTATTCCAAGATCCCATCCCCGTACCCCAGGGCGTTTGCTCATCCTTGTCCCCTCAGGCGCCTCTCAGCTGGCAGTTTCTCAGGCTCTCCCCGTTTTTGATGACCTGGCCCGTTTCAGACAGTGCTGCTCGGGGACTTTGCAGGATGTCTGTCTCTCTATTACAGTTTGCAGGTGCCTTTTTTTAAAAAAAGAAAAAAAGTAGTTTTAAAAAAATGACTAGAAAGTCAGTGCTGGCTGGTTGGACGGAAAAAATAAATTCTTGTCACTTAGAGGGCCCGGCCCCAGCCCAGCGGCGGCCCCTCCCCGCCTCCCGCAGCCAAGCTGGTCCATGAGTCATCGCTTCCTCTCAGTGTTTTTTTTTTCTGGTTATAAATGCTCCTTTGCAGTTTTTCTCCCCCCCCCCCCCCCCCGTGGCTGCTGCCTGCTCCCAGCTCCTTTCCTGCTGCATCTAAGGCGGTCTCATAAACAGGACCGGGGTGAATCGCTAACTCTGATGTTTTTACCCAGAGGCCCCTGCCCTGCCCTGGCTGGCGGGCCATCACACAGCCCGCCTGGGCCATCACCCAGCCGGGGCCCAGCCTCATCAGGCCTCAAGGGCAAGCGTCTCCTTGGCTGTCCCTGACCGCCCCTTGTCTTTGCTCTGAAGCCATAGGGTGCCCATTGTGTGTGTGTGTGTGTGTGTGTGTGTGTGTGTGTGTGTGTGTTGGGGGGCAGGGTTACAGCATTCTGCCTGCCCCAGTGGGCCTGTAGACCACAGTTGTGACTTTTTGCTTGTCGGGGTGCTTCCTGAGCCAAGAGCCAGGCCACACCCAATGGCCTCAGTCTCTTGTGTCTGAGCTGAGACTTTCCCAAGGCCCCCCATTACTTCTGCCGGTCTGGGACTTCAAAGTGTGCCGCCTTCCACTGGCAGCCCCCTCCCCCTGCGTCCCCCCACACTGTCCCCCCACACCGGGCTTCAGCACCTGTGTGTGAGCTCCAGGGGCTAAGGAACCTTGCTCAGATCCTCCCCCAATTTCATTATGTCAGGCTGATGTGGTTTTTTTGTATGTTTTTTTTTTCCCTACATTTTTTTTTGCCCCAGCCTCAGTGACACTTTCTCTGGGAAGACAGAGTAGAGGTGCCTGCTGGTGCCTGCAGGAGGTGAGGAAGGAGAGTCAGGAGTCAGACTTCGGGGCAAGGCTCCCCTCCCTGCCTCCTCCCTGGGGGTCAGCGAGGCAGTGGGATTAGGGGAGGAAGGGTGTGGATTTGACTGCAGCGCAGGAAGGCGCCATGCCTCCTGGAGTCCCAGCAGATAAAAACTCTGATGTCCGGGAGTGACCCTGGGCCACGGCTGCAGGGAACAGGGGCACGACCGTGAAACCCGCAGCAAGTGTCATCCTTCTGTCCAGGGCGCAGCTGAGGACAGGACGGGGCCCGGCCTCCTGGCAGGACGCCCTTCCCAGAGTCCAGTAGTGGTGGAGCAAGGGGGAGTGTGGACTTCGGGCCTCGGCATCCGCACCCCCTCCCTCTAGGGCCCTCCCCCAGCAGCAGCAGCAGCAGGGGGATGGCGGAGAAAGGAAAGGGGACACGAGGCCTGGATCACTGGCTCTGGCTCAAAGTTGAGTCTGCAGCTCGGGAAGGCGCGGGGACCGCTAACCAGGGCGGGACGGGACGTGGGGACAGGACGTGAGCGGAGCGCTTCCCCTCCCTCCGCAGCCGCAGATGTGAATGAGACCCGATCGCGATCGCGTGGGAGGGGAGTTCTGGGTTGGGGGGCGCCCTTTCCTGGGGTGCTGCCAGGCCCTGAAACAGTCATGGAGGGGATGCCCCGCGTGACTCATCAGCCACCGCCTCGCATGCCCGGGCCCCTGGCGGGGCGCAGGCTTCCTCCAGAGAAGGCCCTCCCCACCAGCTCCTAGGGGGGGCCCCGAAACTGGCTCCCCAGGGCTTCCGTCCCCTCCCTTCCAAAGCTGAGACTCCAGCAGCCGCCCTGCCGGGCTGCGTGGGCCACGGGGGAGATGTGTGGTCCCTGTCGCCGGGATGTCACATCTTTCTGCTGGGGACTGTCACGTACTAGCGTCTCAGGAAGGGTGGGATTCAGCCAGAAGCAGCCTCCATGTCTTGGTCTGGTTATCATTTATCGAGCTGTCACCGTAGCGAGTGAAGGAGCAGAACCGCAAAGGGCTGAGGACAAGCAGGACACGAGGCAGCCGGACGTCTGACCTGGCACCGCAGCTCCCTGGGGCCGGGTGTTCCCCATGCGCTGGGCGAGCAGCATCGCTCATTCCTGGCCTCCGCCCACTAGCTGCATGGGCACCGTCCCCCCACCCAAGCACGACAGGAGCAGGGGTCTCAGGCGTCGCCCCAAATCCCCCGAGTGGGGGTGGGAGTGGCAAAAACGCCTCCCTTTGGAAAACCACTGATAGGACAGGGGAGGGGCCGTGATAAGAGGATGTGAGGACATGAAGTCCATGGGGAGGGCGGAAGGTGGCCACGCGGCCCAGGCCTGCATAGGGACGGGGCAGGGGACCAGCAGTGACACGGACCCCACCCAGGCAGCGGCAGTAGCCGACAGGTGCGCTGCTGGAGACAGCTGTGCTCACGCCCTATTCGCTAAGCCAGCCGCAGCCAGGGGCGAAGTCACAGAGAAGCAGAAACAACACGCAGGGAGCAGGTGGGGCACGCGGGGGGCCCCTTGACCTCTCGGCTAGGATCTCAACCCCCCTCCCCCACCCCCCACTCGCCCACACCCCCGGCCGCCCTCTCAGAGGTCGCATCCCCGCAGAGTTGCCTGTCTCCTCTGTCCTTAGACCAGGCGTGTGGACCACACCCAGGTTCCGGGGGGCCTGGGGCCTGCAGAGCGACTGACTGGCGTCTGGGCGTCTCCCACCGGCATCCACGGGCATCCTGACACCCGCATCTTCCGCCCCCGTAGGGGAGATTCCCTTACTGAGCAGGTGCGGCCTCTGCCCCTGGCCAGATCGCAGGACAGCCCTTGTCTCGGGACAGGCCTACTGTGTGGCAAGCCACCCCAAACACTAGGGGCTTCCAACAACAGTGATCGGGGCTCTCGTTCACACTCGAGGTCCCGAAGGGTGACCGAGCTCCGCCGGGTGACTCACGGGGGCCTCGCGCAGTCACACGGGGCCAGCCCGGGCTCACCTGCAGGCCTCGCGCCCACGTGGCAGGTGGCCGGGGCTGGAGGCTGCACCCGCTGGGGCTCCGGGGCCTCTCTGCCTCTTCCACGGAGGCTTCGAGGTACCCAGACCAATTACAGAGGGGTGCACGTCCCACGAGGGGGCCTGGGAGGCCACGGAGCGTCACTCTGCCGTGCCCTGTTCACTGAGACAGGAGGAGGCCTGCCTGAGGACGTTGCGGGGAGGGCACAGACCCCACCTCCTGATGGGGAGCGGCAAGGTTCTAGAGGAGCACGTGAAACCACAAACGTTGTGCCCGGGTTTTGGAGGAGGGCTCGGTTCCTCATTATTCACTATTCCCTTTGAATAAGGACTGCCTGCTCCTCACCAGGTGGCGGAGGCTGCTCAGATACGCGCCAGTCGCGGCTGGGGGTGGAGCTCCCCTCCAGACATGCAGCGCCCAGGGGCGCCCAGCTAGCTGGGCCCTCTGTGCTGGCCTCAGGACGCACCCTCTCAGCATCCCTGTGACCCAGCTGCATGGCCAGGCCGGCTGCTGCTGCGTCCCTCGGCCAGCTCAGTGGGTGCCCGGGATAGGGAGAGCAGTGGGCTGGGACTTCAGGCAGAGAAAAAGAACGAAATGACATCACAGAACTTGCTTTACACAAGACTCTCGCCTGTGTCTGGGTCTTTGGTACCTGGCCGAGCCTCCTCCTCCTCTTCCTCCTCCCGCCCCCGTCACTCCAGGGCAGGTCTTAGTTCTCACCTGACTCCTGCTCTGGGTGCCGCCTGTCTCCAGTCCAGGCTGGACACTGCCCCCACAGGCCCTGGCTTCCGGGAGGTGGCAGCCCCGTGGTAGAAACAAACAGTTATATGGACACATTAATTATAAGTATCGACCGTGCTGGAACAGGGGTCGGCTGGGATGGGGTGTGAGGATACTGCTGGAGGGGACAGCAAGGCTTTACGAGGGGCTCCCCAAAGGCTGGGACTGAGCCCCCAGGGTGACTCAGAGAGGGGGAGAGGCTTCCTGGGCGGAGGAAGCAGGCAGCAGAGTACGCACTTGCCCAGCAGGAAGTGGCTCGCTCTGCAAGGTGCAAGTGTTTAATTGTGCCAGGTGGTGCTGAGGGGGACGGGCGAGGAGGAACCCTCGCTTAAATTCCCTCGGGGGCCTCCTAAGAGTCCTAAACTAACATCTCTCCAGCCTCGGCCCTCTCCGTGCACCCGCACCCCGCCTCTCCTCTGCGCCTGCCCGTCCTGTACTGGTCCTTTCCTGCACCTGTGGGGTCCCTGCACTCGACCTTCCCTCTCCCTGCGCGTGCTCCCCACCCTGCCTCTGGCACAGCCCGTGTGTCCTGTCGGGACTGGAAGCCTCGCGCTCACCACCACACTCTGGGACCGTCTGTGTCCACGTCAGCCCCCGGCTGGCTCTGCAGGCCATTCTCTGCTAGGCCCAGCACAGGCCTGGCGCACACGGGTGAGCAAGGAGCCTGCGGCGAGATGGGAGGAAGGGGAGACGCGTGGGCGCCAGTCAGCGGAGGGCAGGGGCCAAGCGGGCGAGTCAGGCCCCGGGGGCACGGAGAAGCGAGACAGTGAGGGGTGCTGAGGCCAGAGGGTTCTGCGGAGTCAGGGGCTGGCCTGGGGCTTCGCGTTCTGTCCGCCGAGTCTCCAAGATAAACTTCCTCGGCCCGAGTTTCCGAAGTGTGAGCTTGTGAGTGTGTGTGTGCAGGTGTGTGCAGGTGTGTGCAGGTGTGTGCAGGTGTGCACCTGCGTGTGTTTTGCTTCGCGGAGCATGCGCTCCGCTGGGACACGGCCCCTGCCCTCACAGAACTTGGACTGACAATAGTCAGCTGTGCTCGATGGTGACACGGTGACAGCAGGACAGGTAGGGCGGAAGGCCAGTATACCACAGAGTCTCCGCTCCACCGTCCTGTGTGTGGAGGACAGACAGCAACAGTGCACGGGGAGGAAGGAGGACATAACGCAGACGTTATGTCCCTTCTTGGAAAAACTCCCAGCAGCCACTAATAGCAGTAAGCAGCCACGTCCCACGTCCCGTCCTGAGGCCCAGGTGACCGCAGCCCGTGCACAGAGCTGGCCTTGCAGGACACGGACACAGAGGCAGCTCTGGAAAGTTCCTGGCAGGGCTCTGTATGAATGTATCCTTTCAGAAGAGGGCTCTGGAGCTTAAAGGAGCCATTCAGTCGGTCTGCTGGGGAGTGCTGTGTCCCCAGAGGGGGTCTGGGTGGGCCCCTGAGTGTCTGCCTGTGTGTGCCCAGTGCACACATGCCGGATGGAGCCAGGAGGCGGCGGAGGCCAGCTGGAGACTGTGAAACTTTCCACCAAGGTGGCTCAGGTTGCCTGAGGCCGGAAGGGTGAGGCAGCGGTGCTTAGTGACCCAAAAATGCAACGGGAACCTCGTTTTCCCCAGCAAATTAGACCGGCGTGGGTGAGAAGGTTGGAGGGACGTTTGGACTTGGAAGGCAGTCCCTGGGGCCCACGAACAAAGTGGCTTAAGTGATCTCAGCGGGCACCTGAGGGTGCCCACCTGACTAAGCATGAGGCTGTTGGCGTACCCCGGGGGGCTTTTCCCGGATGGGAAGCAGGGCAGAAAATCCCCCGTTCTCCACCCCTACCCCCAGCCTCTCCAGCCCATACTGGCTGAGTGTGTCCCAGGACAGGAAGAAGCTGCAGAGGCTTAGCTGAGTGGGGGTGTTGCTGGGATTTGGGAATGGCCAGAATGTCTAGCCCAGGGTCAGGCCTCAGGGGACCCCTCAGGGACTGTCTGCTGCCTTTAGTGATAACCTAGCCAGCTTCATCCCTGAGGGGGGAACAGAGTCTGTCTAAGGGTGTTCAAGGACCCGCAGTGACCCAGCTCTGACACTTGTCCCTGCTCGTGTCCAGGGCGCTGGACAGACCAGGGAAGGCACCAGGTTCTCAGGATGAGAAGGGCAGACAAGAGGCGGTGAGTCAGGGCTTTAAGTGACTCAGGCAGAATGTGTTAGTGTTTACCTGTGCCTCGCCTCATTCCTCAGAGAAGTTAAGGCCTAACCAAAGGAAAACAACCAGCTCTCAAGACGACCCAAGAGGGTGTCAAAACCCGGACAAAGTAATAAAGGCATCGTGCTGTCAAAGGGCCTTACGTGCAGTGTCCCCTCGCTAAGTGAGGCGGCCTTTCCTGCAGGCTCCGCAGGGTTCCAAAGGTCCCCGGCCCTGTGAGATGTCATAGGTACCCCTCGCGTAAATTTGGTAACTCTGCGTATAATGCCCCATTCCGCTCACCCCGAGCAAGCCACCCGGTGTCATTATTACAAAGCTCTGAGACATCTCCGTGCTGGGCCCGGTTAACATTTCCCAAACGAACGAACTTGACCGGAGAACCTATCGCTCATGGAATGAATATCTGCGAGGCTCTTGCAGAGCCGGTTTCTTCGTGCAGAACACACTTTGCGGGGGTGAGACCCAGGAACCAACACACTGATCATGCTTACTGCACACAGATCCACCACAGAACACCTCTACCAAAAACATAGTTCTCAGTTAGAGTAGTTGGTTTGAAGCTGTTTTTGGCGCTGAGTAAGGACATGACCATTATCAGGGGGATAATAGTCTAGGGCGTACGGCAATACGGACACAGGCCAAGAACATGGAGGGTCGCGTGGTCCTCTTCTCCGTGACGAACCGTCCAGAACGGACTTCAGGGCATGACGACGTGAGTTCCAGAAGGGGGCACCACAGCGTTCCCCCCCCCGCCCCGTCTTTTGTCCCTTATGTTTCATTGTCCTCGCTTTCGCTGTTTGGCGTTTCACGCCTACGGCTCTGTACCTCGCTCCCGCTCACGGAACCCGGCTTGGAGATCGGTCCCTGTCCGGAGAGAGCATCTCCGTGCCGCTCCCTGTCGCTGGAGGGAGCATCGCGGTTCGTCTGACCCGTCCCTGACGGACGGATGCTCAGTTTGTCTACGGTCATTTCATGCATCCTCTGCAGGTAGCTGTTTAGCTCGTTCGCAGTTGTTTTACGCGTCCTCGATGGGTAGATGTGTCGTCTGTGTCCGGTCTTCTCTTACAGCCAGTGCTGCAGGAGGTGACCTCACGCGTTCTCCACGTGCTCATGGGAGTGAGTCCCCCAAAGGGGCGGTGGGGGGAGGGGGAGAATGAGGTCCAGCTTCCGCCTGAGTGACCGGGAGAAACGCTTCTGAGACGCGAAGGGAGGAAACTAGAAGCCACGACACGTGGCCACTGATGTCTGGGACGTGGTAAGGGCACCCAGGCCTGGTGGGGAGCGTGAATGTGAGACAGGTGTGCAGTCAGCCCTTACCTAGATGTGTGACCTCCTCCCCACACACACGCGCGCGCGCACACACACACACACACACACACACACACACACACACAAAGCCAGCACCACGGCATCCGGGAGGGACAGACAGTATGACCCGTGGGAGAGCAGTGGATGCTTAGAGAAGGCCTGACGGTCACTTGTTTTATTGATCGCCTGGTCCATACCCATACCAGGTGGCATGTGGACTCGGGGGGCAAAGCCCCTCTAGGGAGATTCCCATCCCCATAAATCAGGGACTCCCTGGTCACTCACCACGCCAGAGCAGAAAACGCCCACTGCCAAATTTCTCTACAAACTGTTCATTCTCGACACGCCGAAAAGTCTGCTTTGCTGTGTATAAAGGCCGAATTGAACCAAAAGGTCGTTTCTGAGGTCGGGCAGACAGAAACACCACGCCTTTTAAACGTTTACCTTTTAAACGTTTACTCGCAGCTGTTTAACTGCTGGCAGCGCACTCGACGTCCTACGCCTTGTCGTCGCTGCTTTAGCTTGGAGATGGTCGCGGCACCACCTCTGCAGGGCTGCCGTGAGGCATGGACGAATAACGAACAGCAGCAGGCATGGACAGAGGCCTCGTCAACAGTGGCCACTGCCCAGTGCCCCGGCGGTCAGGTGGCAGGAACCCGTGGCGCTGCATAATGGGTAGGGAAAGAGGGGAGTGATCACTTTGTGCAATGGAAAAGCCCAAGGCAGGGCTCGCTTCAGGCACGGCTCGATCCAGGAACCCAGCGGATGGCTCCAGAGTCCGGTTTCTCCCCAGCTTTCGGCCCCTCTTCCTCTGAGTGGGTGCCCTTCTCGGACAGGCTGCCCCCTCCCCACAGAAGCAAACGGCTTCAGCGGCTGCAGACCGTACAGCATGCCCGAGTCGAAGCGTGGGAGAAGCCCGCTGTCCACTCTTCCCGAGGCCCTGGCAGCAGGCTCCCGGCCACAGCACCGTCGCCGAGCCAACCGCCAAAGCCAAGAGAATGTTGCACAGAGCTTGCGGCCGGCTGCAGGGAGGCTGGTTTCTCAGAGGGACATCGGGGTTACCAGGTGGAAAGCAAATGGCTTCTGGGTGCCAAACTCCCGGTGAATCACAGCACCCACCCAACCGAAGGAGCAAAGGATTCACCTTCCCGGGGTTATGACTCATCAGGAAGGGATGTGTCTCCACCTAACACAGCTGTCAACCGCATAAAGAGCTACACGCCTCATCTCTAAATGGCCAGAGGACAATCTGGTTCAAAGGCTACTGGGACACCAAGTAGACGACCGGAATGCAAGGAACTCCGTGAACTTCAGTAACATTTTTAATTAGACTTGCCAATCAGTAAAAATAACCCCAACGATAAAATTTAAGCTCACCTAAGGCTGTTGCCTATTACAGTCGTGGGAAATTGCTGGAAAGCGGACATTCCTTAAGAATGAGGTCAACCTCCTCGTCCTCTTCCCAGAAGCCCTCGGGTGGGGTGGCAAACATGCCCCCTCCCCACAAACCGTCCTGCGCTGTCGCTGGCCCCCCGCTCGCATCTGAGCACCTGAAGGGCGTGGTGCTGGCCGCGCTGAACCCCTACCGCGGGCGCCAAACGGTGCGAGTGCTTTGCACACGTGCTCTCGCTATCCGTGTGTCAGAGGAGGACACTGGGGCTCGGAGAAGGGACAGGCTGCCAGATCAGCGGCCCACCTGACTGTCCCCACCTCGGCCCCCCCCCACCATCACCGCATGGGGCTGGCACCCCAGAGCGAGGTGCTCATGTGGCCTCACCCCTCCCTGACTCCCAGCTGGTGCCTTCTTGTCTCTGTGTGTTTCCCGCCGTTGCCGGCCTCTCCTCTCTGGCCTCTGCCCCCTGCCCCCTCCGCGCCCAGGAGAAGGGTACAGCGTTCGACTGCTCCCCCTCTGCATTTCTTCCTCTCACCCCAACTCCCATTCACCCCCTGTGTTCTCAGAGCCCCCGATGCCCGGTGGGGTCCTCACTCTGCAGACGACCCCACTGAGCACCCCTGTGCACCAGGGCCTGGCCCTCGGAGCTCTGGGTCCCTCAGGGAAGGGAATCCCACATCGCCCCCCAGACACCCTTCTCCCCTAGCACCCCCTCAAAGCCCCGCCCAGCCCTCCCACCTGCCCCTCACACCAGGGCCTCTGAGACCGGCCCTGACTGTGCACGGCTGTCTCTGGCTTCAAGCTCTCAGAGACAGGACCGGACATTTCACGGCCGCTGGGCGCCGAGCCCCCTCCGATGAGAGCCCCTTGTGCTGTGTTCATGTTCACAGGTGACTGCTGGCTACTGGCGGCCATCGCCTCCCTCACCCTGAATGAAGAAATCCTGGCTCGCGTGGTCCCCGCAAACCAGAGCTTCCAAGAAAACTATGCCGGGATCTTCCACTTCCAGGTAACATAAGGGTCGGCTCAGGCTTTTCCTCAGCAGGCCCCGGGGGCTGGGAAAGGTCCCCTGGCCTGGCCTGGCCTGGCCTGGCAGCATTCATCGGTCCCCAGTGACTGCAGACTCCTACGGCACGGCTGCTCTAGGAAGGACACTGGGAGACGGCCGGGCGCTCCCTGTCCTGCCCCATGCGGATGGCAGTGGGGGGCAGAGCAGGTGCTCGGGAAGTAACTTCTAAGTTAAAAAAAAAACAAGTAGTTTTTGACGTCTGAGACAGCGTGTTAAGGCACTGCTCACGCGCCTTTTGTGCTGGTAAATGAGAAATAACATTTTTAAAAGCATAAGGTGCCGGGCAGACTGGACTTGGGGGGCAGGACGAGCACCTCCACCCTCGGCCTCTCGGGGGGGGGACCCGCCTGCAGGAGCAGAGGTGGGAGAAGCACCCCCTCCAGGCTGGGCTCAAAGCCCAGGCCGAGCACTTGATGCTCAGCTGACCCCGGGTGTCCCCTCTGCCACCACAAGTAGCTTTGCAGGCAGAGAAATGGCAGACGGGGGCCAGATGCAGCCGAGGCGGCTCGGGGTGCCCAGGCTGCCCCCGGCTCCGGCGCCAGCCGCCCCACTCCACCCACTTCCTCCCCGCCCGCAGTTCTGGCAGTACGGCGAGTGGGTGGAGGTGGTGGTGGACGACCGGCTGCCCACCAAGGACGGGGAGCTGCTCTTCGTGCACTCGGCAGAGGGGAGCGAGTTCTGGAGCGCCCTGCTGGAGAAGGCCTACGCCAAGTGAGTGTCCTGCCCGCCGTCCCCTCGGACAGCCCCCCGCCTCCCCGCCCACTGCCCCCTACCCCAGACTGTCCAGCAAACAGGAACCACGCGGGGAGGCCCCTATGTGGAAGACCTGTCCTCTAGAGGGACGACTTCGGCCAGCACGGGGCTCTAAGTTCCATGCGCGTATCCGGCCTCGCGCCCTGATAAACGAGCACGACCGCCCTTTGTAACCAAACGCGCAGGAGCAGCGATGGCACCGGGTGCCGGCCCTGAGCAGGGCCTCTGTCCGACTGCCTTGGCAGGTCCAGGCACATTTTTGTCCGCTAAATACAGCAAAGAGTTTTTGCCAATGGGCCAAACCGTCCACTGCAGAGCTATGAAAATTACGGACGTTTTCCCAGAATATATGGCCTGTCTGAGCAGAAATGGCTTCCCACTCGCCTCCCAGCTGTGGCCCAGCCACGCGCCCAGAGGCCAGTGGCCCCAAGCGGGACACTGCGCATTCTCAGCGGGAAGGCCCGAGGCAGCCCCCTGCAGGAAGGCCTCATCCCGGCTATGCTGCCAGGGCTCCGTCTGTTAAAGTGACCGGCCCACGGCATCAGGGCGTTTCTGTTCCCTGCCAGGGAGACCCCGGGTCTGAGAGCCGCCTCTAAGTGCTCAGCCTTACTGTTACTGAAGCCACAGGACACCCACACGGGCAGTCAGGGGCAATTCTGCTCCCTCACCCCCACCCCCCGTGTCTACTGCTCAGAGAAACGCCTTTCATCAGTGAACTGTTGTCTTTTTTAAAGTTATAAACGCCAAAGAGCTAACTGGAAGACCTCCCCTTGCCCGCTACGAGGTAGAAAGAATCAATACAGGAGGCTGGGCCAGATAATCACCCAGGGCCTTCCAACTCTCGGGTTCCGAGATTTTCGAAACACTTCACAAAGCACCAGGGCAATAACTCTGGAGGTGGCGAGTTGCCCTCACGGGCACCGTGGCTGGGAGACTCTGAGCAGAGGGTCCCTGGAGCATCCAACAGAAGAGGCGTCAAGGAGGGGCCACTGAGCGGTGCTGGTGGCAGCTCCAGGTGGCAGTGCCAGGTGGCAACGCCAGGTGGCGGCTCCAGGTGGCAGCGGCCTCTCTTCCTCCTCCGTAGGATCAATGGGTGCTATGAAGCGCTCTCGGGGGGCGCCACCACTGAGGGCTTCGAGGACTTCACCGGAGGCATTGCCGAGTGGTACGAGCTGAGGAAGGCTCCTTCCAACTTGTTCAAGATCATCCAGAAGGCTCTGCAGAAGGGCTCTCTGCTCGGCTGCTCCATTGACGTAAGTCGTGGCCTCCCTCCCCACCCTGCCTCTGGTCTGCTCCAGCTGAAGCGAGACCCCAGCGGTGCCCAGGGAAACCCACTGCCCCAGCTTATGACATTAGCCCACCCTTGTCCGCCATACTGAGCATCACCTGGAAGCCAGAGGTTACCAGGCAACAGGCTGTCTGGGGTACAATGGCAGGGGGGATGTTGCCGCCCACCCTTCCTTCTGCGGCCCACTTCCCCCGCTCAGCCTCCTGTGAATGGCCACCCCAGACCCCAGGTTCCTGAGAAGGCCTGCTCTCTGCTGGTCCCTAGGGAAGGACCGCTCTGGACACCTTCCCCCCATCGGCAGGGCCTTCCCCCTCACTCTGCAGGGTGAAGGGCCCCTGGGAAGATTTCAGAAGCACAGACTGACCCATGCCCTCATCCTAGCCTTGCCGGCAAACCTCGCCAGGGGGAGGGAGGTGGTGGGCACAATGCCTGTCCTCAAGGAGCCTCCAGGCAAGGGCTGTGCCCACTCCCCAGCCCTGTCCGGTCCAGGGCCTGGTCCCCATGGCACAGAGGGAAGAAGTCCTGTCTCTTGGAGACCAGATCTCCGTCCAGCTCCAGGCAGGGCTTCTCAGACTTCCTCTGCAGACCACGTTGAGGGAAAAGATCTTTTCTGCTCGCAGTCGATCTCCCCATTTGCGAAGACAAAAGTAACAGCCTTCCCCGGAATAGATGAGAGAGGAGAGCGACTTTGAGGGAATTCTAGTAGAACAGGAGCAAACTCTGGACTGCATGGGGAAGCAGATAGTCACAGTGTAAACGATGAGGCCGGGCTGGGCCGGACCATGGGGGCGGGTACTCAGTGCCTCTGGGCAGCCCGATGGGGTCTGGGGTCTGCCCTGAGCCCTCTGCATGGTGCGCACCATCCCGCCCTCCCGGACCTGCGGATATTAGTGAGTCGTCCATGCGCAGGTTCATGCAAGCGCTCCCTCCCCCGGGGGTGGGGGGGGGTTGCATTTAGCCTTCGCCCTCCTGGTAAACGGAGCTTCGGCCTCCAAAAGCGGTAACCAGAGGCGCCCCAGGAGCAGGGAAGCAGGGCGCTGTGCCACCCCCACGGCCACGTCCTCCCTGGGCCAAGCCCCCTCTCCTGGGCCTGAACTCCGGGCCAGGGTGGGTGGGGGGGGGCGGTCCCAGCTTGCAGGCCCGGAGAGAGAGCGGGAGGGGCGCGGGCTGGCGCACGCGGCGGGCGGCCGGGCTGACCCGTCCCCCACCCCCGGCGCGTGCAGATCACCAGCGCCGCGGACTCGGAGGCCGTCACGTTCCAGAAGCTGGTGAAGGGCCACGCGTACTCCGTCACCGGCGCGGAGGAGGTAAGGCCCCACGCTTCGCCCTCCCCTAACGCCACGGCCACGGCCGACAGCTCGGTTTGTGCCTGCGGCTGCCCGGGGCGGGGCTCCCGTGTTCCCACGGCTCTCTTCGTAAACAGGCCTCGCATTCCTGAAGTTCAAACTGGACTCACTGGACTGTTGCTTTCCTGCCCCTCCCCGCGCCTCGGGCTCCCGGCGCGCGCTGCCCTCTGGTGGCCGCCGGGCCGCCTGCAGGCGCTCTCAGCCTCCTGAGCTTTACTGGTCTGGACCAGCTCAAAACGAGTGATAACTTCTGTACAGTCAGTGCTTTACACGCTTTAAAGTGCTTTCGCATTTGATCTCCCAGAAGCATCAGTGCCCCAATTAGTGTTCACATCGGACTCTGCCTCTTGCCAGCTGTGTGGCCTGGGCAGGTTACTTACACTTGCTGTCCCTCACTTTCCTCATCTTTAAACTAGAAATAATAATAATAATCATATCCATTGTAAGGTTGCTGGGGTGATTCATCTAGTTAATCTTTATAAAGGGCTCAGGCGGGGCCTGACACATTGTATCTAAACTAAGTATGTGGCTATATTGTTGCTGTCGTTATTACTATGAATATTACTAAGTTCACTGTTAATTACAAAACTCAAACTAGACCCCAGGTCTTCTAAAACACCCAGTGCTTTGTTTGTACTTTGAATTTTTGTTTTATTCTCCCAACACATTTTTTACATTTTGAAAAATTTCGAGAAAAGTTGAAAGAGTAGTATAGTAAACATACAAATGCTGCTCCCCTCGATTCAACACTTGCTCGCATTCTGCCACATCTGTGTTCTTGGGTACTTTGTTCCTGAGCCTTTTGAAAGTAACTTTCAGATATCACGACGCTTCTATTCTCTTACATAATCCCAGCACTCTTGTCAGGCCCAAGAAAATAAACATTAATTCAACATCATCTCATGTCATCTATATTTACATTTTCCTAATTACCCCCAAAATATCCTTTATCGTGCCCCTCCCCAACCCAGGATTTCGTGGTAAAGCTTCCCTGAGCCACTGTGACAAAGACATTATATTATAGTCGATAAAACCAAGGGTCACAGGTGACGTGTCACCGGAGTCTAGAATAAGTGCATTTGTGCTTCAGGCCCATGACAGAGGTTGAAGAGCCCAGGTCCTCCAAGGATAGGGTCCCGCCAGCCGTGCAAGCTGGGTGGCAGCGGGGGGTCCCCTCCTTATTCCCCCACCCCCGTGGCTCATGCAGGGGGCCTTGGGCCCCAGAACCCCCAGGCCCGGCTTGAACTCAGCACCTCCGTTTCCTCCCCAGGTTGAGAGCAGGGGGAGCCTGCAGAAGCTGGTCCGCATCCGGAACCCCTGGGGAGAGGTGGAGTGGACCGGGAAGTGGAATGACAAGTGAGGACTGGGGCTCTGGGGAGATAGGGAGGGAGGCCCAGTGCCCTACGCTGAGGAAGAAGCCCTGAGGGCACAGGCCACACCTGTGGGACCCATGGGGCAGGTGGCCCCCTCAGACTCTGACCAGCACATTCCGGCGACTGGGCGCCTTTTACAAGTCCCGGGGCTCCTCTGAGGCCCATCCCTGCCCGTCCTCACGGGCGATCCGCCCCTCGCTCAGATTCACCCGGCTTTTGGATCTTCAGGGAAAATACACACACACACACACACACAGTCTCTCGTTCTAGTCCCAGGACCTAATCTTTATGCCTAAGACCCAGGAGAAGCCCCTCTGTGGATTTCTGGGGCTTCCTGGTCAGCCCGCTACACCCGCGACTGTTTGGGGTATAATCTCCTATGGACCCCTTTCGTGGTCTTCCCTGCTCCACCGCCCAAGCACCCAGAGTTCTCCTCCTTGTCCCTGCCCGCTGCCACGGCAGAGACCCCGGCCGGGCCCCCAGGCAGCGGTGCGGGCCGCGGTGCACTGCTGCTCATCACACTGTCGCTGCCCCTTCGTCTCTCTCTGAGGGGCCGTGCTCATTTT